>MKYO02027230.1:45072-111719 GCA_002013955.2 Citrus medica | reverse complement strand
ATTTTTCAATAAAATTTTTAAATAAGATTGTTCCTCTCTCTCTTTTCAATATTGAAAAATGATAAATATCATCTCATTTAAAAAAATTTATTTAAAAAATATTTTGAAACTTTTAATTTATTATTATATTATTTTTTATCTCATTATATTTTAAGAAAAATGTTGTAATTATTATTATTTGATAAAGTAAAAATTTTGATTAAAATAATATAAATTTATTTTTATTTAAAGAATCTTTTGAAATATGATTTTATTTTTTTACTCTTTTATTTATTATGTAAGTAAATAAATAAATATTTGAAGAATTAAATTAAAAGTTTGATTGAGATGTTATCAGTAAATTTCGCTGACATTATAGCTGAAGCGGTGTTAATCTTACCTCTCCCTTCTTTCTTAATTTCATCAGGGTTTGTATAAAAGGTGAGCATGCCCTCATCCCATCCACAAACGTTTTTGGTTGGACCAAAATGCTATCCATAGCTAGAGTTGGTCAGTCAAGCTTTGTGATCTTACAACTCTGTTTCTCAGTAATCCAAGAAAATCATTCGATCTCTCGCTGAGCGTATACACAGCTGCCGGCAAAAGGGGCAGCAAAACTACTCGTATAATGATCTCGGTGCAATGTCAAAGCACCATAGCTTCATAATTTCACTAAGCACAAACACATTATCTTGTATTGATCTGAGCACAACTATAAAAACATCCCTGGCTGAGCATAGAAATCTTCATGGTCTACACTACAGAAAATACAACAGCGATTGTTCTCACATTATAAGATAAAGATTAAAATGTTTTCTCCTTAGACCCAAAACATTTTAATTCTTGTTTCATGAAAGGGTTGTTGTATAACCAAAACTCAACCAGTTACTAATTCTTGTTCATTTCCTCTTTTATTGACATTCCAATATCAGCAATAATCTGTCCACCAGTTACTCTCTTATCCAGACCTGCAATGATGATTAGACAGACATTATATCTGAAATCAGCTTCAATTTTTCAAACTTCCTTATATTGAAAGGAGACAAGTAAAAAGTCATTAGAAATCAAGGAATAGCAGAAACAATCAACACCTTGCTCCACTAACATTGTCGACAAATTGGTTCTCTTTTACATATTCAAGAGGACAAGAATCTATCAATCACTCATCAATAACTCTAACAATATAGCCTCTAATTGACAGTCATATTCTATTGAACACATAGCCTTAATGCACCGAAAACACGCATCAAACTTCCCAGACTTAAAAGTTGCTAACTGCAAGAACCTATCAATCACTCATCAATGACATCTTTGTTGTAGGATTAGAAACCAACTACAAAGCAAACTGACAGTAACACCGGACACTGCATTCAGTTATTTCTCATTTATTTATTGATCATTTTCAAACTTCTCATTTTGCTGCCACCACCCCAACACTACCTCATTTCAACAAAGCAACAGAAAAGAGCCAATAAATAAAATGAAGGAAATAGAGGAAATATAGAACAGAAAACACAACTCTTTACAAAATTAATACCGTACTTGTGTTGAACCAACGAAATGTCCAAGCATCAAGCCATGTAAGAGGCCAGGACTTTACAACTTCGCTTTGATAGACATTCTCTCTTTCAGGGTCTCAGTTACAGCATCAATAAACTCCTCAGTGTTCAGATATTGAGGCCTAGCAACCCTACAGAAAGCGTGAAATGCTTTACAAAATAAAATCCAAAGAGAAAACAGAACTTTTAAAAGTAATATCCTTTTAAAGTACTTACTGAGGTCCATGAATAAGAAGTGCAAGATCCTTAGTCATCTTCCCTGATTCAACTGTGGCAATGCAGGCTGCTTCCAGTTTCTCAGTAAAATCCAATAGCCTGGGATTACCATCCAACTTTGCCCTGAAAATGTGTTATGACAATGGAGTTTCATCTACTATATCAAAATTTTGGGTTGCAACTCACTTGGATCTTCTATACTTTTATTTTCTGTTTACAAATTTAAGCAAAGACGCAAGCACTAATTATTAGGTAAAGCAACATCAAATCTATACCTGTGTGCAAGACCTTGTGACCAAGCAAAGATTGATGCTATGCTGTTTGTACTGGTTTCACCTCCTTTCTGATGAACCCGGTAATGGCGGGTAACTGTACCATGGGCAGCTTCGGCTTCGATCGTCTTCCCATCTGGGCACACCTGGAAACTTTCTTCTACTATAATCCGAGGTGAAAATAATAAAGGACAAAAATTATAGAAATTGCAATTGCCAAAAAATTTCAACAAGACAAGTTATACCAATACTGATGTCATCAGCCCCAGAGATCCAAATCCTGCATCAACAGAGACAAATGTTTTCAAAATCCTCCCAGAAAAATCTACTTTTTCAATTCACTGCTCATGGAAGATAAAACAAGAATTACATTGTCAAAGAAATTTACACTGGTCAATATCACAAACTGCCACCAACCTTGGGCTAAGAAGTCACTCTGCACATCCCCATCATAATTTTTGCATGCCCATACATAACCTCCTTCACTCTTTAGAGCATAAGCAACCATATCATCAATTAGACGATGTTCATACCTAAAATTGACCTAGATAAGTCACTGACAAATCACTAAAACTGCACAATCAACCACCATTCTTTGGCAATGTATCTCACCATATCCCTGCTGCCTCGAACTTGGATTTCCATTGAGCTTCGTAGACTTCCTGAAATATATCCTTGAATCTTCAGAAACGTGAGAAGAAAGTGTCAATTGGTGATCTTGAAAAAAGAAATATAGTTTTCACATGGTTAAAGCAAGAAAAAGATGTACAACAGCTTAGTGAGCAGCTCCTCAGAGTTCATGCACTATAAATGTTCTCTCCAACCAAGACAACAAATCATATGAGGGACCTTAGTGGTCTTAAAAGAAAGGAAAAAGAAGACATTGAGAAAGTAAAAGGCTAGACCAGCTAGATGTATACATACCTTCCATCATAATTTTTAAGAATGGTGTTTTTTGTGCTAAGATAGAGTGGCCACTTCTTCTGGTAAGCAGTGTTCATTGAAGCCTCAGCAAAAGAACGGATAGACTGTTTTCCCATAAAGAAGCAGGGTGACAATAATCAGATTCTAGCAGCTTGGCAATTGGTCACCAAGTAAAATGAACACAATATTTTCCTAATCTCTACCTCATCAGTGTTATACATGGATAAAGCCACGCCTCCAGCACCAGTGAAACTGTAGACCTCCCACTCTGTCTTCTGATTAAGTCCATCTGGAACTGCAAACATGGCAATTGCCTAAATAAGATAAAATAAGATATGCAAGCACTGGAGAAGTTAACGAAAGAAAAAAAGAGGAAAATTCAGGTTTGTGAGCGCATAAAATGCTTTCAGAGAAAACTGTCTTTTGGTTATATATAATTTTTCCAGCTCTTTACTGGACATAGGAATATTACCAAAGACTAACTTAAGTTTCCCGGGCCCCTGTATAACAGCATCAGTTGCTCGATACTGATCACCAAAAGCATGCCTCCCAATGCAGATTGGCTTAGTCCAACCTGAAAAGAACAACAATTGATATGGCTCTTCAGTAAAGTTTTCCTCCACCATAGTAACAATGAACAAGAATATAAAGAAATCATTCAAACCTGAGACCAGCCTGGGGATGTTTTTACAGATAATCGGTTCTCTAAAAACTGTGCCTGGAAGAAAGGGAAGGGTCACAGCACAGCAGGCAACAAAAAGGATCATCACAGAAGGTTTACTGACCATTTAGAATGTTGCGAATTGTTCCATTAGGACTCTTCCACATTCTTTTCAAGTTAAATTCCTTAACCCGCACTTCATCTGTCAGAGACCAGACAAAATTAAAGCAGCTATTGTCAATGATTGAGTAGGATGAAAGAGAAAAGGGGCCAAAAAAAAAAAGCAAACTAGTTCATATAATCAATAAAAAAAAGAAAAGAAAGAGAGAGAGCTTGTAAATTTTGCAGTATAGAAGACGTTGTTACCTGGAGTGATAGTTGCACACTTAATAGCTACGTTATACCTAAAATAACAAGAGAAAAAGTAGAAAATTGAACACAAAAAAGAGTGAAGGAAGTGATATAAATAAACTAATGGCAAAGGCACAGCAGCAAAACAGGTTAAAGTTTATAAATACTCTCAATTACAATTTACAAAGACAATACAAGAGCGGCCACATGATTAGGATTATGATCAGAAACATAGAGAAAAGAGGTACTTGAGAGTAGCTTGAGCGCTTTGAATGGTAACTTGATCGTCGGTGGCATCACGGTTGGGAAGGCCAAGGTCAAAGTACTTGATATCCAACTCCAGAAACGGATTAATTAGCTGAGACGAGAATGAAGAAATGACTGATGCCCTTACAGATTAAACACGTAAAGTAACAGTAACAGTAACAGTAACAGTAACAGAATCAATCACCTTATCCTTGATGAGTTTCCAAATAACTCGAGTCATTTCATCACCTGCATTCATTCGTTCGTTAGAATATAAAATTCATTCTGTTGATCAATAAATATAATTTAACAAGAATTGAAGGATGAATGAGAGTGACAATCAATACTGAAGTGAAAAGTCCGTCCGACTGACCGTCCATTTCAACGATGGGATTGGCCACCTTGATCTTCTGGAATTCCATTTCTCTGCCTCTCTTTCTCACTCCGCTTTCTCTGCTGCAGTCTGCCACGATGATGATGATGATGATGATGATGATGATGATTATGATTATGCTATGACCGTTATCAGATTAATGGTCCATTTACCAATGGGTAATCGGACCATAATAAAAATAAGATGAAATCGGACTGAAAAAAAAAAAACCACTTCTATTCAATATTATATTCATCCAACTATCAAAAAAATTTTAATATATTTTTTATATTATTTTTTTTTAAAATTTGTATTAATTAGTTACTTTTACTCTAATACCGTTAAATAATTTAAATAAAATGATAATTTTATCTCCAAATAAATTAAAAGATTATTTTATCTTATAAAATTTTTTTTTAAAAAATTATAATTATAAAAATACTCCTAAATTTAATAAAAATTGACACATATGAATATGTGTCTCCATACATAGACTTTAGCTGACACTTGTCACAAGAAAAGTGCCACATAACCTCTCCAATTAACTCTAAGTTGCCTATATAAAGGACAAGACCCCTAATTTGAAGATAAGAGAAAAAAAAGGTAAAGAAATGTTGTTCTTCTCTCTTTAGATTCTCCTTCTATAATTAAATTTGAAAGATTGATTTGAGCGTTAGAGGATTATTATCGGCAACCCTGGCAACCTTTGATAATTATTATTTTTTAATAAAACAATTAACCATAAGAAGACACGTGATTTGAGGCACTCACCTCAAGGAAAAAATAAGCCCTGTCTCTTATACACATCTAGTGACTAATTAATACAAATTAAAAAAATGGTACAAAAAATATGTTAAAATTTTGTGACGGTTGAATGAATATAAAGCAAAACAAAATAGAAGTGGTGCAATGATAATTTCTTTTTATTTTAATTGAACGAATCGAAATTAAAATAGGTTTTATTACTGAGTTTATTTTATCTTTAAATTAAAATAAATTATTAAAATACTTTTAATTTATCATTACAATTATTTTGTTATTTGTTATAATGATTATGATTATTATTATTATTATTTAAAGTGGTGCGCTAATGTTTTCCTTTTATGCAGCAATCAAGTCAAATGTTTCAAGGTCGGCTTGTGACTTGTATACAATATATATATATATTTTAATTACATGAGATTATTGCTCAAATTACAACTCATATTATATGAGAATATAACTAATATGTACAATTATATATTTATACTGAGACAAAATATTTAAATTAAATCTCTATAATATATCTGCGGAGGCTCAAACTTCCTCCCCATATTTATGGGAGAGTGGCTCTAACGAAGCCCAAGTGGTTCCCATGTGGTTGTATACAAAATATCTTTAGATGACAGATAAAGAGTGCGCCGATTATATATGATCTTTGCTATTATATATGATGTCGCATTTAAAATAATTTTTAATAGTATGTGACGAATCATTAACTATTGAGCCTCGATTTTTGATTTACAAGCACACGAATATATGTACATCAAATTTGGACATTTGTGTGAACTGATTATAGCTTAATTTTTTAAGAAAATAAAAACCCTAATTCATTTACCCGTAAGTTTATTTAATTCATCATTTTTTATACAGATGATTAGTTCTCTGCAAATTTGATACTACTGGAAAATAATTATTATTATTATCTCTCTTTTGTCTTCTGTGTTATTATGATTATTTTCTCTCTCTGTTGTCTTTTCTCTTTTGTTTTTTTTCCTTTTCTCTTTTTCTCCTTTTTTGTGTTTCTTCTTCTCTTTTTACTTTGGTTTTTATTTTTTATTTTTCTCTTCTTTTTCGTTTCTTCTTCTTCATCTTCTTCTCCATATATTCTTCATCTTCAAAATGAATCATTTTAAATTATTAAAATACCTTTAATTTATTATTAAAAATATCTTATTATTTACTATAATGATTATAATTATTCAAGAAAATTATTGTTAGTAATAATATTTACAATTATTATTATTATTATTATATTTCCTCTTTTTTGTCTATTAATATGATTAGTTTCTCTCTCTTTTGTCTTTTTCTTTCTTTTTTGTTTCTTCTTCTCTTTTTTCTCTTCTTTTTATTTATTCTTCTTCTTCTCCATCTATGCTTTACCTTCAAATCAACAAGTGAATTGAATTGTTTGAGTAGCAACAATTAATTAGAGGTGTAAAGAAACTAGTTTTTGTGCGGTTGCTTGTTACAGCTAACGTAATATAGCAAGGTCCTTTAGATTTTGATTGGTGTGATTTTCAATTACTTTTTTTATATTTTGTATTTTTAATTGTCTAAAAAAAGATATAGTTGTAATAATGTAATTTTAAGTGGGGGTATTTTAGTGAGTTCAAAGAATCAAAGTTTGATTCCCAAACCCCCCTTAGAATCAAACTCCCATTCTTAATTCCCATTGTGGTGTGAGGCACGTCAAAATGAATCTTGATGTTTTCTTATTTCAACAAGTAAACATAAGTTTTATTTATGGGAGAGTGGCTCTAACGAAGCCCAAGTGGTTCCCATGTGGTTGTATACAAAATATCTTTAGATGACAGATAAAGAGTGCGCCCATGATATATGATCTTTGCTATTATATATGATGTCGCATTTAAAATAATTTTTAATAGTATGTGACGAATCATTAACTATTGAGCCTCGATTTTTGATTTACAAGCACACGAATATATGTACATCAAATTTGGACATTTGTGTGAACTGATTATAGCTTAATTTTTTAAGAAAATAAAAACCCTAATTCATTTACCCGTAAGTTTATTTAATTCATCATTTTTTATACAGATGATTAGTTCTCTGCAAATTTGATACTACTGGAAAATAATTATTATTATTATCTCTCTTTTGTCTTCTGTGTTATTATGATTATTTTCTCTCTCTGTTGTCTTTTCTCTTTTGTTTTTTTTCCTTTTCTCTTTTTCTCCTTTTTTGTGTTTCTTCTTCTCTTTTTACTTTGGTTTTTATTTTTTATTTTTCTCTTCTTTTTCGTTTCTTCTTCTTCATCTTCTTCTCCATATATTCTTCATCTTCAAAATGAATCATTTTAAATTATTAAAATACCTTTAATTTATTATTAAAAATATCTTATTATTTACTATAATGATTATAATTATTCAAGAAAATTATTGTTAGTAATAATATTTACAATTATTATTATTATTATTATATTTCCTCTTTTTTGTCTATTAATATGATTAGTTTCTCTCTCTTTTGTCTTTTTCTTTCTTTTTTGTTTCTTCTTCTCTTTTTTCTCTTCTTTTTATTTATTCTTCTTCTTCTCCATCTATGCTTTACCTTCAAATCAACAAGTGAATTGAATTGTTTGAGTAGCAACAATTAATTAGAGGTGTAAAGAAACTAGTTTTTGTGCGGTTGCTTGTTACAGCTAACGTAATATAGCAAGGTCCTTTAGATTTTGATTGGTGTGATTTTCAATTACTTTTTTTATATTTTGTATTTTTAATTGTCTAAAAAAAGATATAGTTGTAATAATGTAATTTTAAGTGGGGGTATTTTAGTGAGTTCAAAGAATCAAAGTTTGATTCCCAAACCCCCCTTAGAATCAAACTCCCATTCTTAATTCCCATTGTGGTGTGAGGCACGTCAAAATGAATCTTGATGTTTTCTTATTTCAACAAGTAAACATAAGTTTACTTATGATTTTGAATTTTGATTCTCTGATTCGATAAGTAAACGAATGAACGATATGATTGGTTGGTGATTCTTTCTAACTAAATAATTGATCCATCCTATAAATTTTTTAATTTTATTTTTTAATGGCAATCCATCTTATAGATTATCAACAGAAGCAAACTCACAATCACAGGCAGGCATAATTTTATTTTTCTTTAACTAACAATAAGAATGTATGTCATTGTCAAACCAATTTAATCCAGTGGAGCATCATTTGACGGAGAAAGAGAGGGCCGACTACCACCATTACCAGATTGCCAACCATATATCTGATACCCCCCGGAAAGGGATTATAATTTTTCTCTTTATGGGTCGGGCCCATTGACGCCACACAATGCTCAATTATAAATAAAAACAACTTAAACCCCAAAAAAATTACAACTGTTAAATATTAACGTACGAGTACCATTATAATCTGTACCATCTGCAGCAGCGAATTTATTATTACTAAATTTGCAGCTGTAAAAAAATTAAATTATTAATCCACCCACAAATTTTTTTTTACAGATTTTACATTTAAAATTATAAATATTAAAAAAATATTTTCAATAATACATAAAAATTTAAATTATATAATCCAAACTATAAATTTATAACAGTAACTTAAAAATTTCGTATAAAATATTCAATTTTAAATTTTAGCAATGTAACTAAGAAATTAAAGTTTCAATATTAAAATAAATAAAAATTTAACTTTAGTAAACAATCATCAGGCTCAAGTCATAAAAGCAAAACAAGCAAAATTAATCAAATTAAAATAGAGTATTAGTAAAACACACATAGGACTTTTGGCTATAGTGAGTTAAGTAGGTTTAGAAATTACGAAGATTAGATCATAAATAATAACTTTACATAAGTAATAACTTTAGCTTACATATATTTATGATTAAAATAAAAAATATAAATAATTTAGAAAAAAAGCACGGATCAATGGATAATCGTGCGGGTATCTATCGGATTTTTTTTTCTCAATACCAAACCTATTTGTAACTCACAATAATGATTATCAACAACAATTTCGTAACTTAATAAAATTAAATCAAATTTCTTAAAATGGCTTGAATATATGGTTAAATGCATGTGCTTTCAATTGGCCTTTAGTTTGAAGCAAATTATGAAAAATTATTTCAACTTTTCATGAAATGTAAGTTCTTTGAAATAACTTAAAACTTGATGCAAATTTTGAAAATCTACTTTAATATGTAGGTTCTTTTAAATTGATTTAAGTTTTAAAAAAATTAAAAAAAACGTTAAATTTTTGTTAAAATGGAGGGGTTGTCAAATGGTTTTAAACTTGAAGTAAATTCAAATATTTACTTCAATATTAGATAATGAAAATATTATCAAATCGTTTTCTTCTTCACTTTTTTCTTGTAATTTTTTTTTGGTCTATCATAAGCCATCATGTAATCAAAATTTAATTGAATGCAAATATAAATACAAAAGATTACATTAAAACTTTCTTTTTGACTTTATTTATATAGCATCATGTACCAATTTTTACACGTTATTAAATAATTACTCACACAAACATCATTTTTATCCATTATACCCACTAATTTTTTTTTAAATTTCTTTCATAATTATTTACTGAAGGTTATTAGTTTATTTTTCTGCAATTCGTATCACACTTTAACAGTTAAATGCTTGGATCAATGGAGGTCATTGTTAATTTGGATACAAGATCTATCTATGTGTGGTTTGGAGATAGTTGAGCAGAGGTTAGTGAAAATTACCCTTTGGAGAGATGATATGTTAAGAAATAAATAAATAAGATTTCAAGGAGTTTTCTTGGGCTCGCATCTATTCTCATTAAATAGTGATACTTGTGCGGTTGTGCCTCTCATTTTATCTTATCATCTCTCACTTCTTAACTAACCCTATAACAAAATTTAAAACATTTTTTTATCTATTAATTTCATGAACACAATTCTTAATTTATCCTTATTAGTTAGTATCAATTGATCTCCCTTCTTGAATCATAAAATTTATCTTTCTCCTAAAAATTTATTTGAGAAATTGTCTAAGGATTGCCTTAAGTTTCAATTTAATCAAAACTCACAATTTTAATAATCCAAGTTCGCTATTTTGTTTCTACAATTGTTTTGCAGAAAACTCACACTTCAGATTGTTTAAATATATTTACTAGATTTTTATAAGAATTTATGAACATTTCAACCGCTCTAGTTTTCATCATTTGTACTCCTTCACCACTCTTAGCTGCTGTTTGTTTTTTAGTTTAAAGTTCGAATTTAACTTCTTTTTCATACATTTGTTTATTTTAGATTGTTTGTTATTTTTAACTTATCACTTATTGTTAGACAATTTTATCTGAATAGAAAAAATACAAAAAGTTCACTTTTATCTTAAGTCTGAAGTATAAAGTCTAAATGGAAAATTTTAATTTCAAATATCAAAAATACCCTTAACAATTCATATATTTATAATATTATGTATAAACCTAATATTTTTATATTCTTTTTTAAGTTATTTTTTAATTGCTTTAAATTTTTTATTCACATGATAACATTAACTAAACTGAAATATTGAACAAATCAAATTATGTCCATTGTGATGAATCAAGAATAAAATAACAGTGTTGACTTTATAATAAAATTTGATATTATCATTACATTTTTTATTAAAAAATTAAATTAAAATCAACAATGATAGTATTTTTTTTAATGCTACCAAACTAATTAACCTATGAAAATTATAAATTGTGAAGAACAAATATATGCACCAGTTAAAAAGATATTTATGTCAAACTACTAAGTTTTAAGTTTTTCTCTTCAGATGTTGAAAAAGAAAAAACAAACATATTATTCAGATATTTTCATTCAGACCTCTTTAAGCTTCAGCTAAATTCAGACATATTCAAATTTCAGAAAAAAAAATAATCGCAACCTTAGTTTCATCATTTTCATTTTTTTCCCATTTCTTGCCATGGCTTTGTGAGAGCAATGGCTTCAACGTGAGATACAAATTTCGGAGTAGGTTAAAAATTTCTCCCAAACCGATAAAACTGATAAAGGGTAAATTGAATTTTGTAATTTGTACGAGTTATACAGCAAGAAAAAAATTAATTTTAAAATTCTTAGTTGATTTAATTAAAATATGGGGGTTATGGTGATAAATGGAGAGTTTAAATATCATTGCTCATTCTCATTTATTTGGTTTTAAATTAAAATGAGGTTTGCTTAGTACCACAGTTCAAAATATTTTGAAAAACTCTAGATTAGAAAATACAATATTGAATATGAATATTTAAATTGTTATTTTAAAAATAAATTAAAAAATCATGATAGTTGATAGACCAAATTATGAAAGGTCCAAAATCCACGAAAAATATAGGCTCAATAACATTATTTTACATAAAATAATTCAGGCCTATTTTTTATAAGAACGGCGAAGGTACTTACAATTCTAACTAAAATGTCTAAATACAAAATACAAAAAAAAGTCAAAAGCGTGATTCATCAAAGAAAGACCCTGATCTTAAAGAATGACTTAAATATATTATTTACAAAGAACAACTTACGTATATTCTTTACAAAAAAAAGGACTTAGGTCCATTTTTACAAAAAATGGCCTAGGTCAATTCCTTACAAAGAATTACCTAGGTTCATTCCTTACATAGAATGACCTAGGTTCATTTCTTACAAAGAATGACTTATGAATTTAGAAAATATTTTTTAAGTAAAATGCGCAAAGGGCGAGTTTTCGATAAAGTGCCAAAGACATGATTGACAAAAAACGACTTAATTCCATTCCTCACAAAGAATGACCTAAATACTTAAAAAATATTTATTAATAATACGCCTAAAGGCCAAGTCTTTGACAAAGTGCCAAAGACATGATTCAACAAATAACGACTTAGGTCTATTCATTACAAAAAATGACCCAGACACTTCAGAAATATTTCTAAGTAAGATTACACGAGCTATTCGGAATACGCCTATGGGCAAATATACAATCTACGGAATGGGCCTGAGGACAAATACACATTTTACGGAATGGGCCTACAGACAAATACACATTCTACAAAATACATCTACGAACAAATATACATGCTACGAAATGCTCCTACAGGCAAATATATGCATTTTATAGAATGCGCCAACGGGCTAATAAACATTCTACGGAACGAGCTTATTGGCTGACACACATTATGCAAAATGTGCTTATAGGTAAAATGTTGCAAAATCAATCCTCTTTGTAAGGAACCAATATAAGTACCGAATTTAAGCTTAAGTCCATTAAAAGTTAATGGGCCAAAAACATGACAAATGTCTAAAGATTATTTGTCATGAGCAAGTAGTGACACATATGAATATGTGTCTCCATACATAGACTTTAGCTGACACTTGTCACAAGAAAAGTGCCACATAACCTCTCCAATTAACTCTAAGTTGCCTATATAAAGGACAAGACCCCTAATTTGAAGATAAGAGAAAAAAAAGGTAAAGAAATGTTGTTCTTCTCTCTTTAGATTCTCCTTCTATAATTAAATTTGAAAGATTGATTTGAGCGTTAGAGGATTATTATCGGCAACCCTGGCAACCTTTGATAATTATTATTTTTTAATAAAACAATTAACCATAAGAAGACACGTGATTTGAGGCACTCACCTCAAGGAAAAAATAAGCCATCGAACTCGATTTAAAAGAAAGTCTGAAATATAAATCATTCACCGTACATTGAGCAAAAATTTACATAAGCAATAATTGTATAATATTATAACTAATTAAAACTGGATAAATTTGAAAAAAATTTGCCAATTTTTTTTTCAAAACTTAATAGTTTAATGATCCAAATTTTGTAAAAAAATTAAAGTAAAAAATATAAGTTTAGGGGTGAATCAGGCAAAATTGTTTTTAAAACTTAATATTTTAATGAACCAAAATTTGTAAAAAATGAAAGTAAAAAATATAAGTTTAGGGGTGAATCAGTCATTCACTAATAATTGATTGGGATATTGTATCGATATAGTAGCAGCAGCTACAACACAACTACTAAAGAGGTTTATATTCAAAATAAGGGAATTCTAAATAAATAAATATATAAAATCTCTGTTCAATTGCTTTCTTCCTTTGCTTTAGTGATAAATTCAATTTAGTCAGTCAGTTCAGTTCAGTACTAGGGTTTGGAAGTGGAATTAATTAGCTGATGGCGAATCATCTGTATGGTTATAGCTCAAGCTATGGAGCTGGAGCAGGAGGAGGAGGTGGGACCCCTAAATCATCGGCAGCTCTCTCTAGCGTCTACACATCACGTTCATTGGCAGACCCTTACCATTTATCAGAGTCGACTCTTCGTTACGACCCTGATCACTCCATTTACGATTCATTTCGGTACTCGGGCTATTTGTCCTCCCAGGCTCAGCAACCTTGGCCCCCTGGCGTCGATCCCACTGACCACCTCAAACGACCCTCCGAAGGTTATTATCTCATTTAACAAATTACGCACTTCATTCCTTCCTGTTCTGCATTTTTACTGCTTACTAAACAAACTATATCAAGTTTTAGTGTTGCTGTTAGGAAAGTTTCACTGTGTCTTTCATAATTATTGAGAATTAAGGCTAAGGGTGTCAATTTGTGCTATTGTGTCGTGTTTGTATCATATCTTGTTCGTCCCGTGTCAAATTTAAGCAAACGTGGATATGACCTATTTACCAATCGCATCGAAACATCAAAACATGGGTACGACCCTAAATCATAAATAAGTTAACACAGCCATAAATATGACATGAATAAGCTTATGAGACAATATGAATATGACAGGAATAATTAGTTTAGTGTTAATTATATTTATTAGTTATGTTTTCAATAATATTACCAGATATTGTCGTAAATGTGTAAATGTGTAAATGTGTGGTTCAATGCGAATACAACATGATTATTATTTGTGTCATGTCGTCTCAATTCATTTATTAATCGTATCAATTTATATCAAATCGAATCCGAAAAAATTGTGTTGTATCCGTGTCGTGACCCATATTGCCACCTCTAAGTAAGATTATGTCATCAGGTTTCTTTTAGTCTGACATTGCCTTGCCACGTGCTCAAATAGCTTCCATAAATATTGTTTGAGCATCCCATTCCCATTCCATGTGCATGCCCTGGTATCAGTCTCTCAATTCACTGAACTTGTTAAGCCTTTAGCCTCAAAGAGTAGAATTGTTTCCTATTAGTATATATGACTCTGTTGTAATAATTATACCAGTAGTTGCTAATATGTTTGAACCTCACTCCTAAGTTTACCCTTTAAAAAAAAAAAAGTTATGAAACCTTTGGTTGAGGCTACTCTACTATCCAATGAACTATTTGGTTGAGTCTACTCTACTATCTAGGTACTGGATATTAATCTGCTCTTACTTTCTGTAAATAACTGCTAATAACTACTCTTTTTTCCCCCACTCTCAAGTATCTGTTCTTAGTCAATGTACATTCCTCAATAAAAATTATTTTACAGGTACTACTTATACTGTAACATATAATGTTTCCTGTTTTCTTGTATAAATTTCTCTATTACATACTATAGCGCTCTATCATCCGACTCTTTTGGGTACCCATACCTCAATTGGGCAAAGTGAAGCTTGGTATTCTACGAACTCTTTAGCCAAGCGCCCTAGAATCGAGAGTGCAAGCAATTTACCTGTATATCCACAGAGGCCTGGAGAAAAGGATTGTGCCTACTATATGCAAACAAGAACCTGTAAATTTGGAGATACCTGCAAGTTTGACCACCCTATTTGGGTTCCAGAAGGTGGAATCCCAGATTGGAAAGAGGTGATAGCTATATTACTATTTTTTATGTCTATGTCTATGATAGTATATCTTATTACACCATGCAAATAAACATTATTTTTGAATACTATAGCTTCCTAAGTTCTATATTATTATGTATATATGCTTATACTGTTGGGTAAATAGATATTCTTAACCACTATGTTATATAAATGCTATGTCATCATTTGAATAATTATTTCTATGACGCTAAGTAGCTTTTTCACTGTAAAAACTTGTATAGTGTGCCCTTTAAAAGCACCAACATGCCAGGACCTTTTACAATGGCTCCTGTGTATTTTAACAACATTCATAGCTCATATGCTTGCCTAGTGCACAGGTAGGTGATCAAATAGCTGCCAAATGTACTTATTCAATGACACTGCATGCCCCAGAAAAAGGATGTTGACTTAGTTCTATATTTTCCATTTGACATTCTGGTCTAAATCTGGAATTCTGAAATTTTGCCAAGCATTCAGGGATCTTGTTGAAAGTACTTGAAATCCATTTCTACTTTTAATTCGTTTTATCATTGAGGGAGAGAAAATACTCATGTGATTAAAGTGTAAATTCATTCGTCCTTTGATTGTACTCTTGGTAAAATGTCTGTAGTTACCATATGAGTGGAAGAGAAATTTAACCCTAGTTTCTTGTAGTTTCCTTTAGGGAAAGACAAAGGAATGTGATGAGATCTGTGGTAGTGGTTTGTGGTTTTCTAACATTTGGATGAATCTATGTGATAATCTCTGTAATGTATCTGTTGTGACATTTAAAAATTGAATGGTGCTATCCTGTCCAATCATATTACTACTTTGGGGGACTTGCCTGCTACTGGAAAGAGTTCCCAGTAGTTGGTCTAGATGAAAGAGATATGAATATATTTCAGAGCTAGTTCCTTCTAGATTTCTTTATACTAAACTATACTTCATTGTGGCATGGATATAGCAATGTGAAGATATACAATATTTTGTATGTTACATCTGCATTTCATCTGCTCAATCATGGAAACAATTTTTTCATTATCATGATACAATATTTTGTATCTTGTTTGTTCAGGTTCCAGTTATTGCAAGTAGCGAATCCCTCCCTGAGAGACCAGGAGAACCAGATTGTCCTGTAAGCAGGATTTCACGGGTTCTTGTAAATTTTGTAATGCCTCAATGAGATCTTGAAGTTTTAGTTCTTTCATTGTCCATTTCATGTGATGCAGTACTTTCTGAAAACTCAAAGGTGCAAGTTTGGTTCCAAGTGCAAGTTTAATCATCCAAAAGATAAATTGATTGGTTCGGTAGGTGATATTTATGAAAAATTTACCAAATTAATTAACTTTATGCTGAATTATTTTCTTATTCTTCTTTTTATTTTTATTTTTATTTCTACATTTTTAACCAACAATATGATGCTTTGCTCTGGTTTCAGGGTGATTCAGGGAATGGTGATGTTTCTGCCTTACCAGAGAGGCCGTTTGAGCCCCCATGTGCTGTAAGGTTTTCTTACATCTATTTCTTTGGAGAGTGGTATTATATACTTCCATAGTTAATTTGGTCTTCTTGTATCCTATAATTTGTGAACAGTTCTATCTGAAGAATGGAACTTGTAAATTTGGTGCAACTTGCAAATTTGATCATCCTAAGGATTTCCAATTACCATCAGTTGGACAAGAAAATGGCATTGGTGAGCAGAATGAGTCAGTAATTAAGACTGACGAAACAACTGGACTTTTAAATCCTGGCATGTCTCTTTTTTCTCATGCCCCGGCAATGCTACATAACTCCAAAGGACTTCCTATCAGACCGGTAATGTTTTAACCAGTTATTACCCCAAGTACCAATTCCTTCTACTTAATTTTGTATAACATGTTTTTTAGTTTATTAATTGGATTTTCTCTTCAAAATTTTGTTTATATGGTTTTTTACAGCTTAGATGTTGTGGGCACACCCTTAATATTTCTTTTTCTGCCCTCCCCCCCCTCTCTTTTGTTTTTACATGCCCACCCTTAATTTAAGCTTTTAGGTCAGGAAATGCAACATGGTATAAGAGCTAGTTTGACGAAGGCATGAAGTTTTTTAGTGGTCACATTCCTTATTGTTAATTAATCGAATTGTGATAATTTGTGTCTATCTATGCTGTTGTCAGGCCCTAATAATTTGAGCTTTTAGACTAAATAGTGTTTAAAAAGTGTAGAAACTAGATGATCTGTTATTTTCTAATTACAAAATTGTTTCATCTGACTTTATTTATTTATTTTAAAGAAGAAAAAAAATTATCTTTACCTCTGGTTAATTCTCTGCTTGTTTTATTTACTTTATATGTTGTATGGGGCTTCCGTTGAAAAATTTTATGTTTTGATGCTTTCAGGGTGAACTGGATTGTCCTTTCTACTTGAAAACTGGGAGGTGAATATATTGATATTCGTGTTGTCTTTTTTTAATTGAATTATTTATTTATTTTTTTAAAACGAAAGAATATATAGGGAGAATGACTGAATGTGGTTAATTTTTGTTTATCTTTTTTATATCAGTTGCAAATATGGTTCTACTTGTCGCTACAATCATCCTGAAAGGACTGGTATGTGCAGAACTCTGATAAATAGTTATAACTAGTGAAATATATCAATCTCAAAGCTTGTGTTTAAAAAATTTCATTGCTAAATATGTGCAGCAATCAATCCTCCCGCTGCTGCAATTGTTCATCCTCTTATAACTTCCCCAGCAGCTAGTCTTGGCATTAGTGTTGTTAGTCCAGCAGCCTCACTATATCAAACTATTGACCCCAGATTAGCTCAGGCAACTGTAAGTCTGATACATTTTGCATTTATCTAATTAGCTGGTTCTTTCATAAAAAGAACTAAGTTAAAACACTGAGGCTCTTTGTTTATTTGCCTTCTGCAGCTAGGAGTTAGCCCATCTCTCTACCCTCAACGGCCAGGACAGATGGAATGTGATGTGCGTACTCATCTAATTTGATATTCTCTAAGTTGCAAAATATTTCAATGTTGTTACTGTCATCATTTCTGTTATTGTTATTATTGGGACTGGGGGGAACCTCTCTCCTTTCTTTCAAGATATTCAGGCATAATGATTTTGTTTGGCTTACATTTCAGATATTCTAGTTTCTGTTGCTATATGGTTAAAAACTGGCATTCTAGATGTTGAATCCTTTTTGAACAGTTAAACTTTTCATTTATGCATAAAGATCAGTGTGTACTTTATCATGACATATTTTCCTCGGGGATCAAAAGTCTCCTGCTGACTCTTAATGTTTTACTGTATTCTGGTAACTGCAGTACTATATGAAGACTGGGGTGTGTAAGTTTGGGGAAAAATGCAAGTTTCACCACCCTATTGATAGATCAGCAGCAAAGACACCTTCTCAAGAGACTGTCAAGCTTACTCTTGCAGGACTGCCTAGGAGAGAGGTATGGATTTTATTTTTCCATCATTTCATTCAGGTAATAGCATATTGAGGTCCTCTTTCATCCAAGAATTCAGGTATGCTTGTTGCAGTTGCTTCCACAAAAAGGTGGAATCAGTTTGTGGAAAAACAAAATTTAGTCTTTTGTGTGAATAAATAGTGGTGTTAACCTTAGTGTGTGTTCTGTCTTCTTTATCAAGTATCAAATTCATAGCATGCCACGTCTACACTGTCGTAAGTGAGGACACGAGGCAGATTAATAAAAATACCATCTTCCGAATTTCATCTTCTACTCTTAAATGGAAAATAAATTTATTTTTTAACCAAACTGTTTGAAGCATATTTTGTTGATTATGTATGATATTGCACGGCTTTCTCTTATTATACCTTCAGAGGAAGTAAAAGACTCAAATGAATGGCCATTTTGGTGTGTTAAGATTATTGCTTCTTTTGTTTCTTCTTCGTGTTGTCCTCATCCATGCCTATGTTCTTATTTACATGGGTGGGAGTGTGGGACTTGAGAGTGAGATCAGAGAAGGTATTTCCTCTGGTAGCTTTGCTTGTTGAGATCTTGCAAATTGTATTACAACCCAGCAATGAGGATTAGGAAGGGGCTCTCACCATTATTCTTAAGATTGGGCATTTGGGCTGTGATAATCATATAATACCTTTTACACATGTTCATGTCTTTTAAGTTTCTTGTTTATTAACACATGTTGGCTGATGGTAAGTGCTCAATGTTATTGGTCATGGCAACTTATTGTTCAAATTTTAACCATGTTGACATTATGTACATAAATATACGCAACAAGGGTAGGGGACTGATATGAGCTGAACACTTTTTACAGGGTGCTGTTCACTGTCCATATTATATGAAGACTGGCACATGCAAGTATGGTGCAACATGCAAGTTTGACCACCCACCCCCGGGAGAGGTCATGGCCATTTCGGCATTGGACGGCACATCCACAGCTGCTGGTGAGGAAGTTAAGGGAGATGAGAAAGAGAATGAAGTGGCACCAAGCACAGCAGTTTGACATTAAACATGCCAGTCAAGTAAATGTAACGCAAATTTTTTGCTAATCAATTGTGAAAGCTCTAGTATTTTTGTGCAATCTCCGTTTTCCAGACTAAGGAGCTAGCAATTATTAGTGTTTTAAGTTTTGTTTATTACCTTTTCTTGATCATTATTTCTTGACGATATCGGCATTACCTGCCAAGGAGGCTGAAATTATTCGCGCCAGCAAGTTAGAGCACTTGACGTTATAGTACACGGTGGGATGCATGTTACAATTTCGTCGACAGGGTTGTGGGCCCATTATATAGTTTTGCCAATGAAAAATTGACACATCATGCATATTACCGTGCGCGACGGCGCGCATCTGATATAAATCCACTCTGTGTGTATAAAATGCTTTGATGCTTCGCCGGACGGCGGCCAACTGGTTACTAGCGAAGAAAGTTTTGAGGAAACAGCTTCTGCAAATATGCGCAAGTTAAAAAGGGTTATGGGCCCAGCATGCAATTAGCATCCAATGGGCACGAGCTGAGCCTTCTCTTAAACGGAACTAGCGCACGTAACATGGTTAAAAATCAAAATTACTGGCACTGCAAATACTACAAACAATGGAGGCGGTTATTATTATTATTATTATTTTTTCCCAGAGCATAAATCAGTATTTCTGAGGTCCCGATTGATTGATGTTGATTCCGAGAGCATTCAAGGTTGCTGCCGTGGCAAACATGGGTGGCTAAGGCTGGCGTTGGCAGCGCTTTGTGGATAATATAAACGAAGATGAATATTCGGTGGTTCATAATTATAAGTTGCTGCTGCTCTGATTGAAATATTTAATTATTTTTTTTTACGTTTGTAGCAGAAGGTTGCAGCAACTGCTGAGGCTCGAGCGAGCGAAATAACCGGTGAAGATAAATTATTTATTTATTTTCTTCTGGTTTCTAGTTTATTATCAACGCTCAAAAATGATAATACACAGTCACGGTCGCATCCAAACACAAGCACATATTTGCAGCAGTTATATTAATCTCAAGTACCAGCAGCAACTTCACATTGGCATTGGTATTGGTATTGGTAGTAGTCAAGTGTGTCTGTTGAGGAGTAAGCAGCATAAATCTCCGTCACTGTTAGTGTTCGCTGCCAATGTCATGGCCTTGCCTATGCCTTCCCGCAGGAGAAGGAATTTCAAGAATGAGCAGGAGAACCTGAAACCATGTTTTAATAACAAAATCAAAATCCAAATTGCATCATCTTGTTTGTCGGCTGCCAATTCGTTAATTACACCTGAACCTGAACCTGAACCTGAACCAGAACCTGATAACGATGGAGATAGAGATAGAGATAGAAAGACACCGGAGCTAAATACCTTGTTCAGGAGATTCTGGAAAGTGGCGGCTCCATATTGGTTCTCAGATGACAAAGTGCAAGCAAGATTGCAGCTTGCAGCTGTGTTTGCTCTTACTTTTGCCACCACTGGCATCAGCGTTGGCTTCAACTTCCTTGGCCGTGATTTCTACAACGCCCTTGCCGGTGAGTATATTTATGTTTTCTTACTATTCATCTTTTTTTTTTTTTTAATAAATCTATTCTTTAGATGATGATGTCTTTAGTTACTTATGTAATTGGTTTTGGTTTTGATTTTGATTTTGATTTTGATTGTGGACGTTCGTAATAAATTAAGACAAGGACCAAGAACAGTTCGCAAAGCAACTGCTTTACTACCTGGGTGCTTTTGCTGGTGGAATTCCGGTGAGCACATTAGCTCCATTTTTGCCCTAGGTATTCCATCCCCCGTTCCCTTCTAGTCTTCTCTCTCCGTCTTTCATCATAACAACAATTAAACAAAAGATAAACAAATTTGAACTAGTTAGAAAGAAACCTGAAAGTTTGTTGCCAATATGCAATAGCTTTCATTTATGGATGCCTTCTTGCATTTCTGATACAAAGTCTTCATTGTCGTTTTTCAGTTTTTTGTATTGAGGGACTATGCAAGAGAAACTCTTGCTTTGAGATGGAGATCTTGGATGACTAAATATTACATGGAGCGCTATCTCAAGGATCAGACATTTTACAAGATTCAATCCCAATCTATTATTGATAATCCAGATCAGCGGATTGTTGATGATCTAAGTTCATTCACTGGGACTGCACTTTCCTTCTCTTTGACACTCTTTAATGCTGCAGTTGATTTGATTTCATTTAGTAATATCTTGTATGGTATCTATCCTCCATTATTTGTCGTTCTTCTTGTTTATTCTATTGGTGGAACAGCTATAAGTATTTACCTTGGAAAGGTAAATTTCTTTTGTTTTACTCTTTGTGATTTACAGTGTGATGTAAAAGATGCCCGATTTTAATTGAATGAAAACTGTTCAATCGCGATTTTAGGGACTGGTGACTCTGAACTTCTTGCAAGAGAAAAAGGAGGCGGATTTCCGTTATGGACTTGTACGGGTTCGAGAAAATGCCGAGTCAATTGCTTTCTATGCTGGAGAAGAGAATGAAATGCAACTTTTGCTTCAGCGCTTCAGAAGTGCTTTTGAAAATTTGACCGTATGCATATCTTTTATTTCCTGTTCTTTTGATTCTTTAGTTTTCACTCTTACGATTGCGTCAACAGGGGATCTCTGTCGATATTGTGTGATTGCATTTGTTAATTCAGTCAAACCTATTTTCTTTTGATATTGGTATTACCATTTACATAACTTTCATAAAAATTATAAACTTTTGGTATGCATGCATATACATGCAAATATGCCAACTTCATTCTTGTCCTTTCCGTTCTATGTACGACTTTAGAAGCATTATGATTGCAGTTTTCTTAATAATTAGGAACATATGACTTGAATTCATGCATATACATGCAAATATGCCAGCTTCATTCTTGTCATTTCCATTCTATATACAACTTTAGAAGCATTATGATTGCAGTTTTCTTAATAACTAGGGACATATAACTTGAATCCAACTGCGCCTTGTTCTTGCTTACATCCTTAAGCTCCTGGAAGAACTTCTTGTTTACTGCAGCAACAATCTTTATCTCTCTGGATTGGTTTTCCTGGTATTCTGAGGAAGCTTTCATGGGCTTGAAAAAAAAATTCAGTTTATTTCTTTGCAGATGGTGCTCATTAATGTCGAACTAGGGCTTGACTTATGTATTCATTGGCTATACGATTTTGCATGCCTCGAATTCAGTTAGTGGGCATATTTTTTATAGTTATTATATCATAAAAGTTTCTTCTTATCTTTTTATTATAGTTGCTTTTTTATTGTTATATATCAAAAAAGTTTCTTCTTATCTTTTTATTATAGTTGCAAGTGATATTCTTTCTGATTTTGTTATTTTTTATGATGCTTCTTTTGTTGCTTTCAGCGATTGTTGATATCCTCTAGAAATCTAGAATTCTTCACCAGTGGCTATCGGTACCTCATTCAGATTCTTCCTGCTGCAGTCGTTGCTCCTATGTACTTCTCAGGAAAAATTGAGTTTGGTGTCATTAATCAGTCTGTGTCTGCTTTTAATCATATACTAGGAGACTTCTCCCTTATTGTGTACCAGTTTCAAGCTATCAGTGCTTTTTCAGCGGTCATTGACCGATTAGGTAATGTAATCATTTTATCTTTTTTTAATCTATTGAGGCCTTGTTGCATTACTCTGAGCTAAAAAGCCAAAAAAAAAAAAAGGAATGTGTAGATACGATGATGATTTGACAAAAACAAAATGTAGTAAGGGTATCTTTATCGTCAAATACAAATTTATTGATGTATAACGTAATGTCTAAAAGATTAGTTGTTCAAAGTTTATAATCATTGAATTTTGATTTTCATGGTGTTTGCAACTGCCAATTTTCTCTCACTATCCTTGCATTTAGCCAAAATATACAAAAGATATCTGTTTTCTTTTTCACTATCATTCATATAGGTACCATCTTTTGTAGTGTTTCCTCTATATGATACATCATTATTGACATAATGATACTGGCAGGGAGATCCTTGATGGGATTGGTATCTTACATAATGATATCTCAAATGTAGGTGAATTTGATGATGTTCTGGATAGCAGCAGCTCTAAAAATCTCTCTGAACCCTTTGAAAAAATTTGTCTTACGTACTGCAATGTCAAAAGCTTCCCCACCTCTAAGTGTAATGGAGCCTTGTCTCCAGAAAAGAGTCAGAAATTACTGGACATCGAGGATTTGACATTGAAGACACCAACAAGTAAAGCCACATTGGTCAGGGACTTATCATTGGTGATCAATGAAAAAGAGCATCTGCTGGTAAGTGCATCATTTTCACATCTTGGATTTACAAGGTAGGATAATTAGTCATTGGGCTTGAAGATGTTTGCTATATAAATGTTGTGATAGGTAATGGGACCTAGTGGGAGTGGTAAAACTTCTTTGTTAAGGGCTATGGCTGGTCTTTGGAGTGATGGAAGTGGAAAAATTACATTCTATGTGAAAGACAGGGAAGAAACTGACGCACATACTTCAGATGTGGACTCTCTTGAAGTAAATTCTCAAAATATGAATGGGAAGCTTACAAGATCCATGAATAGAAACTCAAGAGGAGTATTTTTTCTTCCTCAGAGACCATATATGGTTTTAGGTAGTCTTCGTCAACAATTGCTTTATCCTACGTGGACTGAAGAAGTGAAACCGGCGTCTGATGCTGCGAAATCCGCTGGTATGCATTTACATTATTTTACAAACACTTGCAACAAGACCTTTAAAATAGGTTGGCAAATGGAGTGGCTAATTGCAGTTGGAAGAGTGGCTTTAGCTGAAGGACCTTTGGCAGTAAATTTATTATAAGCATTTTTGCAAAGCTGAAGCAGCCGTCACTCTTGACTCCTTGTCCTCATTAGTTTCTCTGTTCTTTTTTTCAGAAAGGTTACCGATGCTCACCATTGTTGGGGATGATCTAGTTTTATTGTTGAAATGAATGTTAACTTTTCTTGGAATTGAGAGAGAGAGAAGGAAAAGAAAAAGGAAAAAGTAAACGTGCAGTCTGCGTATTTGCATAAAATGATGAAAATTGAAGAAAAAAATTTCATGGTATTACTGAAATCTCATTGTAAGAAGTTCATTGCAATAAGTTATCAAATCAAGCAAAATCTTTCTGCTTGTGTGAATTCGCATAATTGATCAAATCAATTAAAGTTTTCTAGTGGGAATTACCGTTGGTCATCTGTGTGTTATTCAAGTGCATTTGGAGAATATATATGTGATTGGCTACCTAGTTTGTCGATTTAACAAATACTTATTTTCATTTCATTCTTTGTGGTTTTCAGTTTTCCTGTGAATTTAACCAAAATAATACAATAGTAAGAGAATTTTACTGGAAATGAATATTAGGATCAATGAGTTGTCATTGAAAGTGAAAAAGTTGCTTTTACAGGTTTAGTGCCATTCTTGACATCAGCACAAAAATTGGAAAATGTGGGAAGAAAGTCTAGCAAGCCCTCAACAGATGATCTAATTAAGGCTCTAGAGGATGTCAAACTTGGCTATATCTTGTCTCGTCTCAATAGCTTGGACACAACATATGAGTGGTCCAGTGTTCTGTCCCTTGGGGAGCAGCAGCGCCTTGCTTTTGCACGTTTGTTGCTTTCAAAACCACAGATAGTTCTATTGGATGAGTCTACCAGTGCTTTAGACGAAGCCAACGAGGTACTCTTAGATACTAAATCTATATTAATTAATTACTTTCTTTAATCAAGTGTATTTAGACTGAAAATTGTTATATTTACTTTTTCTAAACTCGAGTTGTTTATTGTCCAAGTAAACAATTTCCTCACCTGTATGTGGGCCTTGTGGACATCTGGTTATGCGTGTTAGTGGAGTTTTGCAAACATGATGGTATAAGCACAAGTCTTTTATGCAACATTTTAGAGCTTGCTTGCAAAGAAGATTTATTGTTGACTGCACAATTTATTGAGATTCTCTGCAGTAGGTATAATTTGGATGTAGATGAGGATTTGAAGGTCTTGGAAAACATGATTGTAGTAAAGGCCAATGGCAAATTTGATTCTCCTCTGTGAGAGCATTGCTTGTCCTCTAGCCATGATATCTGGAAGACGCTTTGTTATATCATTAATTACTTACTCATGATAGGTTGACTTCTTGATAATTATCTCTGCTTGTGGCCCAAGAGTCTTGTTGGGTGAGATATCTGCAATGTGAAGTTTTAATGGTGTTTCACCTTTTGCAGGCTCATTTATATGAGCAGATTGAAGCAGCAGGCATAACATATATTAGCGTCGGCCATCGGCGAACCTTGTATGATTTCCACAAAAGGGTGTTGCGCATATCCACTGTGGATCAGAACAGTAGTCAAAGTAATTGGAAGCTTGAGTTTATTGATCAAGAATCCTTGTATAATCTGTCAAGGCGATAGTAACTGCCCATGTAGTCAATGATTCTCTTTCATCAGGTGATTAATACCTAGTCATATTGGAAAGATGAAGCAAGACGTTGGAGGGCTTTCTTGTTAGAACCGTACATTGAAAATGGCTATTGTAATGACCCAAATCAGATTTTGCCCATTTCTGTATATTTTCCACTCAGTTTCCGGCAGCAATTAATTACCCTTGTCTTGCTTTCATGTAAGAACCGTACATTGAAAATAGCTATTGTAATAACAAATAAGATTTTGCCCATTTCCATTTCTATTTATTTGCCACTCAGTTTCCAGCAGCAATCAAGTACCCTTCTTTAGCAAGGGGAAGAAAGTTACAGCCCTGTCCTTCCTTATTTGATTGGTTCATAAAAAATTGTACATGCATGGAAATTAATCATTATTTTTATCTCTTTTAAGTGCAGGGATTCCGATTGCCAGGATGTATATTGTGAGGGTTCTCTAATCTCTCTGTTTGCTCCGAAAAAATGAAACAGAACCAGATTAGGAGAAAATGGGAGGTTAGACAGAATATGACTTATTATTAGATGACGTGCCACTTACATGCTTTAGGTTGTTTAAGGAAATACCAAATTATATGGACGTGATATATGTATCAATGTATGTGTTACTGACAAGACGTGGTTTTTTCATAAGAAGTTCAGGTTAGCAGAGGCCGGCATAGTTTATGAGGAAGCTGATTTAGGGAAACCTACTCGATTTGACATGCACCTCTCAGTTAGAGATTAGCTCAGATTTTGAGCATGCAAATGCAGCATATGGCCTAAAGTAATGCTGTTATAATTGATTAATGAATCATATTGTTTGATCCTCTGAATATAGAGGACAAAGCAAAACCATAGTTGTAGAATTGGTTGATATTAGTTAGGGAAGGTAATGGGTACCACCTACGGGTTTGTCATTAGTAAACCTATATTCGCAAAAGATTTAAAACATCAAACCCACTTGAAACCTACAGTGAGGTTTTATTTTTTTGTGGGTTTTGTCTTTAGAATCACAAATATTAAAAAAATATTTTTAATAAAAAATAAAAAATTTAAATTATATAATTTAAACTATAAATTTATAACAATAGCCTAAAAAATCCACATACAATATTCATTTCTAAATCTTAGTACTGTAAATAAGAAACTAAAATTTAAATGTTAAAAAAAAATACACGAAATATATTAATATGATATAAAGTATTTTTGTTTTAAGCAAATTATCATCACTAATATCAATGCCTTACTCAATTTTTTAATCAACATACAATTATTATCAACAATATTAACAAGTAAATTTTATGAACCATTGTTAGCAATTAATTAAATAAATAGAAACCCAACTTTAGCAAGCAATAATTAGGTTCAAATCATTAAAGAAAAAAAATCAATTAAAATAAAATATCAGTAATATTAAACATGAAAATTATGAAATTTCTAGTTATTAAAAGCTGCTTGTATCTATCTTAATACACGCGCGCGCACACACACACACATAGTCATTCTTTAGTGTGTGTGTGTGTGTGTTTTTTTTTTTTTATGCAGACATACTGTTAAATTGTGCGGTTTAATAGAGTTAGTGCATACTATATGATATAACAACGTGTCTGTATTAGAAAAATAATTGAAAATGATATATATATATATATATTGATTTGAGATTGGTTAAGTTTTGGAATTAAAAACTTTAACTTCCATATATTTATTATTAGATTTTTATTTTTATGATGAAAATTAAAAATATAACTAATTAAAATAAATAATACAGGTTGACGAATACTCGCACATGTATCCATCGCATTTTCTCAATATTAAACCCACTTGCAACTCGCAGTGGGTTTCAATTTTAAATGATAAACCCACCCATAATCTATAAAATTATTTGCTATAGACTTTTACCTCTCAGTTTATGGGACAAACCTTAGGTGCAATTGTGGCACCGTGTCACAGTTGTATCTAGCCATTAAATATTAGTGGAATTCATTAATTCAATTGCATCCAACGATTAGATGCATGATCCCAATTTATGGGGTTAATGGGTATTTTTTAATGATATTATTTAGATAGATGATTTAGGAGAGAATCAGATTGATGGATGACTTGAGAGCAAAATTACCCGACATCAATTCGTCTCTTCCGTCCGCGCAAACACTTTTATAAAACATGAAAACTAAACTAATAAAAAGGTAAGTAAACCAACCGGTCTTTCAAGAACTACCAAAAGTCAAGTCCGTATGAGACACGAGGGAGGGAAAGACAAGTTGCAGGAAAAAGATTAGTAACTAATTTAATTTATTTATAATAAGTTTTTAACTTAAGATGTAACCTAAGTAAGGGATAATGTAAATTAATGGACAAAAATTAAAAGATTGACCGGTAGGGGGGTAGGGCCTTAAATTCTCATTAAACACGGGTGGGTTGTATTGGTATAATATTAGGCATATCATATTATCAACTTTCGTAGCATATAATTAATCTTTATATTCTATTGGCTTTTGTGTCTTATTTGATGGGTTGGGATAGATAGGGATGATATAAGAGGATTACTAGATTTACAATTTTACAATTATAAGGCTTACGTGTCTTGTTGCTTTCAGTCTTATTAAAAATTAAAACTTGTCTGGTGTGAATGAATGCTGACCCTTTATGAAAGTTATAAACCTTTTATGGGAACTACCAATGAAACCCAAAAGATTCTCTTCCCTCAGTTTTTTTTTTTTTAAATTACATATTTTTGATTGAGAGAGACATAGAAGAATCTTCTTAAAACCCTAATATCAAATATATCTATGTTTGAACTCTTTTTCTGAAAAAAAAAAATATTTATGAAAATATGTATTTAGGAAATTTCAAATTATCCTTTATGACCTATATTTAGTGAGTGTTTTTATTTTTTTTCATCAATAACCTAGTCAAAGAAATAATAATAAAATAAAAAGAAGAAGAAAATCTTGAAATAAATAAATTTATTTATTTATATTTTTTTTAAATTTAAACTTTATAATGTCTAAGTAAATAAATAAATAAAATGTTAACAGTTCCTTCAGCTCTCGTCAAAAGTCTCAAAGAGCCCGCCGCCCTGAGGGAGAGAAACCAAAGCAAAGCAGACACGAAAAGATTTGGTGGGTGTATGCGGAATTGTAGAGTCTCTCTTTTGTTATCTATTTTTGCTTTTTGGGTTTTTGATTCACATTACAGCATTGAGATTACAAAGGAAAAAGAAAAATCTTTCTTCTTAGTCGAAGAGAAAAGAGCGTGTAGTCACAAGCAAGATAAACATAGACATAGAGATAAACACAGAACAGAAGCAGAGAGAGAAGGAGAGGGGCGGGAAGGCAGACAGGCAGGCAAAAGCAAATTATTAAACTTTGTAAAGACCGTCATTGTTAACAAGGTTTTTTCTCCGTTTAAAACGATATCTATGTTGATTACCAGTACACGCAGTTGCTCTTTTTAATTATCTCTTTGGTTTCATCATACCCTTTTTCATTTTCACTTATATAACTGATGGTGATGTTCTGCTCTGCTAATACAGTGAGTGAGTGAAGAGTCATAATCAAATATGAAGTACGTTTTGGTGACTGGTGGCGTTGTTAGTGGACTGGGTAAAGGCGTCACTGCCAGTAGCATCGGTGTTATTCTTAAAGCATGTGGTCTCCGTGTTACTTCTATCAAGATTGGTATCTTACTTTCTCTTTTGCCATTTCTTGTAAATTTGAATGAATGCTTTTTCTTTTTTGTCTCTTTGCTGTTTGTTTTCCTCTCCGAACAACTATTATCAAGTTTCACCTTTTATGGATTTGCAACATTTTTCTTTTCTCCATTTTACGTAATTCCAATATTTTTTAACTTCTAAACAATTTTTTTTTTTTTTTGTCGTACTGGTGCAGATCCTTACTTGAACACTGATGCCGGAACAATGTCTCCTTTTGAGCATGGAGAGGTTTTTGTCTTAGACGATGGCGGTGAGGTATTTTTTTTTACTTTGACACCATGCTTATACCTTAGTTGTCGACTGACTTTTTTCTCGAAGCATCTCATTTCCATGTCATACGAACTCTATGTTCTTTTGTTCTGGTTGCATACAACCTATGGCTTGATTGCTTTGCTGTTTTAAAGGTGGACCTAGATCTTGGTAACTACGAGCGGTTTCTAGACATCAAGTTAACCCGTGACAACAATATAACGACTGGAAAAATATATCAGGTAGATTATATATCTTCCTGTAATTCAAAAGTCTATCTTATTGATGATTTTGAAGCTGAAACTTCTTGTATTACAAATGTTTTATACCGCCAGTAGGTGATTCCTGTCTATAAATATAATTCCTTGTCATGATTTTTGACAGTCTGTTATTGACAAGGAGAGAAGGGGAGATTATCTTGGAAAAACTGTCCAGGTCTGTTTTAACACTCTGGGACTAACATTCTTTTTCTGAGTATGTTATAATGCAATTCTTTTATGTTGTTTTAATATTTATTTTGGGCAACCCTCTGTTTGCTTTAGGTTGTTCCACACATTACAGATGCTATTCAAGACTGGATAGAACGTGTAGCAATGATTCCAGTAGATGGCAAAGAAGGTCCTGCCGATGTTTGTGTCATCGAATTGGGTGGAACCATAGGTAAATTACTATCATTGACAAAATGTGTTAAGATGAGCTGTTTACCTGCCTCCAGTATTGATTAAACCTGCTTCTCTTGATGCAGGGGACATTGAATCGATGCCATTTATAGAGGCACTTGGCCAATTCTCATATCGTGTGGGTAAGCTTAAAATGCTCTTTATCTCTACTTTACTGGCTCATTGAAATAATTTTTTTTTTCTTCCCAATATCAGTTTTCTACCTAACTGCTGCTGCCTTTGTAGGTCCTGGCAATTTTTGTTTGATTCACGTTAGCCTTGTCCCTGTCCTCAATGTTGTTGGTGAACAAGTATGTGTACATTAATTTGTATTGTTATTGTGTTATTCAGTGTGAACTTCTACGTGCTAGATTGAATTTTCATATATTTGGTAATTGCCACATGCATATGTAATTACTCATCCTTCTTAATTTCCAACCATAGAAGACAAAGCCTACCCAGCATAGTGTCCGGGGACTGAGAGGACTTGGGTTGACTCCGAATATTCTAGCTTGTCGTAGTACGAAGGTTTCTCCACTTCCATTTTGATGCCTTAGCTTTTCTTGATTGCATATGCCAGAGGCAGTCTCATATGTGTGCATTTCAAATTTGTGTTTAATAGGTACTCGAGGAGAATGTGAAGGCTAAGCTTGCTCAATTTTGCCACATACCTGTATGTAACATTAGCACTATGCAATCAGATATCTTTTCCCTTTTCACTTGCTCTCAACAATTTGTTGCTGGTTTTGAGCAAGATGACATTTTTACAGGCAGAAAACATTGTTACTCTACATGATGTCCCAAACATTTGGCATATTCCATTGCTGCTGAGAGTAAGTTCTTTTTTGGTGCTCTAAAGCTATTTTCATCCATACCTGTATAATGAAGAATTTCTAATTTCTTTGTTATTTGTATACCCCTGAACAATGACAGGATCAAAAGGCACATGAAGCTATCTTGAAAGAATTGAACCTTCTTGGGTGTGTCTTACTTAATGCTTTTCATTTGTTGTATAAACTTAGTTTCTTCTCCAATTGCTGCTTGATGTTTCTCCATCCATGCGTGTGTGTCGGTGTGTTCCCTTAGGCATGTACTGTGTGGTTATGTTGATATTGCAACATCTGGCCCTACCATTTCTGCTAGCATATTTAACCTTAGCATTTGCAGTGTTGCAAGGAAGCCTGCGTTGGAGGAGTGGACTGCCAGGACTAAAGTTTGTGATATGTTGCATGATCCTGTGAGTCTTAAGATTCTCAACACTATTAATTGTACTTTTCCTTTTTGGCTATGTGCCTGATTGTCTTGTCCCTTGCAGGTTAGAATTGCCATGGTTGGAAAATACACTGGCCTTTCAGATTCTTACCTCTCTGTTTTAAAGGTGAATGTTTTGTTTATCGAAAATATTGTTTATCCATCTGTGGCATTTTTTTACCCTTTATTGTTTAAGGATAAAAACTATGTGGAGAAATTAAGGGTAGTTGTTGTACAAATTGGATGTATTATACCTTCTTTGCTTATTATTGTTTAAGTTTCACATTATTGATTTGCATTTTATATCTATGAAGTTAAAAAAGAATACGTCACCCAGTGCTTTTTCCTGTCCAAAACCTTAATTAATTTCTAATTATCCATTTTATTGAGCCTTGTCTTTTGCATCACAAAGCCAGGGTACGATTCCCCATTTAGCTTGAGTGCTAATCAGATTATGAACTTTTTTTTCTCTCTTTTTTGTGAATATGCATCGGTTTCTCTCTCTATTTATTTCTTTGTTGCTGTAACTGCTGAGTCTAAAGTTTTACTCTCTTTACAATACAATATTACATTACACACTTTTCAGACTCATCAAAATTCTACCCCAGAATTGAAAACTAAGATTAGGTTCTTTCTTCTCTCCTTCCTGAGCTTCCCTGTTGCATTTGAAGATAAACTTAATCAGAATTACCCATCTCAGCTCAATCTTTATGTAATGCATAAGTTTATGTATATTGTATTTGTTTTACATGTTTTCCAAAATTGAACCATGTGTATTCTGTGTTGTCAAGAAGTTATCATGTTGTGAAGCGGATACATACTGATGTTTTAGTTTGTTTAAGTAGGCTCTTTTGCATGCTTCTGTTGCTTGCCATCGGAAGCTTATTGTAGAATGGGTTGCAGCTGGTGACCTAGAAGATGCCACTGCAATAGAGGTAGTTGGTTATTTTTATTTCCATGCTTCATCTTATGTTTACAATCTATACCATCATAAACTATATAGATTTGATTTGTGTCCCCTTTCAGGCACCTGATGTTTATAAAGCTGCATGGGATCTTTTGAAGGTAGTTATGCTTTATGATTGATTGCTTAGATTAGTCATTTGATTTGATGTTCTATTTCTTATGTTCCCAGTTTGTCAAATTATTTTCTTAATTTGCACACTGAATCTCTGCCAATTCAGGGTGCTGATGGTGTGCTGGTTCCTGGAGGATTTGGTGATAGAGGAGTACAAGGGAAAATCCTTGCAGCAAAGTATGCTCGTGAGAACAAAGTTCCATTCCTGGGCATTTGCCTGGGGATGCAAATTGCTGTTATAGAGTTTGCCCGTTCGGTTCTTGGCATGTGTGACGCAAACAGTACAGAGTTTGATCCTGAAACCTCACACCCTTGTGTTGTATTTATGCCAGAGGTATCCAATCGTATATGAGCTTTAATCAAGTGTAGATTGATCTTTGCCTCATCATTTTGTACATTGAAGTGCTCACTCTCTCTCATAGGGGTCAAAAACTCATATGGGAGCAACTATGCGTCTGGGATCAAGGAGGACATATTTTAAGGTTCCTGACTGCAAATCTGCAAAGTTGTAAGGGCTCTGGCCATATGTTGTCTCCTTAATACTCATCAGATTCCCTCTAGGGAATTTTGCCTCACATTCCTTTTTATATTTGGTTTCTATGGGGAATATTTTATCACCCCTTTCAACAGGAGATGAAATATATGATGGTGATTAATGGATTGTCATCAAACCTTATTCATTCTGGTTAATCTATTTGTATAATTTGGAACGGTATACAGGTATGGCAATGCAAGCTTTGTTGATGAACGGCATCGACATAGATATGAGGTAATGCTTCCTCGCTGTCTAACTGCATTTTACTGTGCTCATAAAATGGCGGGGTTTCTGAAATAACAAAATGTGTTTGATAGGTCAATCCTGATATGGTATCACAACTTGAAAATGCTGGTCTGTCATTTGTTGGCAGAGACGAAACTGGACGGCGTATGGAGGTAAGTTTTTATAAAAGCAGGGCAGTTCATTGTATTTTACAGAACCAATTTAACTCGCTGGAAACAATTAGAAAAGTTATTGCTGTTAAATATGGAAGCTTTTGATGTTACAAGTATTTTCTGGTGACCAGCATTTTATTGGTTTGTGGTTGCAGATTGTTGAACTGCCTAGTCATCCATACTTTATTGGTGTTCAGTTCCATCCTGAATTCAAGTCCCGGCCGGGAAAACCTTCGGCAGTTTTCTTAGGTACTTTTCTTCTTGATATATACTGTAATCAAATTATTTAATCTAATGAGTATTTGTTTAAGAAGGGTCAAGCCTGCACTTGAATGGTTACTGTTATCATGTTTGGATCGTCGACCTGTCTAGTCATCTAGATTGTGTAGCTGATATTTCAATCTAAATTCCTTTTGATGTTTCAGGACTTATAGGTGCAGCATGTGGGCACTTGGAGGCAGTTTTAAAGTATGGGCATGCTAGCAAGTTATTGACTAATGGGTTAAGTAACGGAAAACCAATGGTGAAAATCCACCAAAATGGAAATGTAAAGCCATCCAATGGATCACTAAATGGTGTGTATAGCAATGGCAATGGCGTGCATTACTGAGTTCAGTGATTGTGGTTGTGCTCTTCTGGTTATGACGTCTCAGTTTTCGAGGGACTTTTTGTAGCCTTCGGTTATGTCTGTACAGCTGTTGAGTATGGTAGGTGTCTTAGCTCTGAAAGGAAAAGCTTTCAGGACAAAGCTGGATTTTTGAGTTTTTAAATGATATAGCTTAAGTTTCAGTATGAGTTTGAGAGTGATTTCCGTCTTGTTGAGTCAATTATTGTCAATTTCCTTTAGGATTTTGGCGGGTAGACTTCTAGGGAATCAATTAACAGACTTCTGTTATTAAGACATGCACATTTAGCTTCAGTTCACAAAGTCTTGATTTCAGTAGATTATTGTGACATGGTTAATGCTTCTTACTCTACATATAGGGACAAATGTTTTTTTGCACCTTGGATTGGGTTGGCCAATAAGGTGATTGCGAAGTTGCAATGTTAATCGACTTCGGTCTTATTTTCTTTTAACCATGTAGGTATTTTTTTTTTTTAATAAAAAAATGTAGTATGATTTGCTGGGAGTAGTCTTATACTCTTATTTAATCACGACAGTTGAAGTTCTGAAAAGCTTTGCTTGTGAATGCAGAAGATATGTTAGTAGTGCCAGTCATTTCATTTTCTTGAATACATCAGTAGCAGGGAGCAACCTTTAAGAATCAAAGATTTGCGAGCAGTGGCAATACCATTTCTTTTTGGCTGTGGGAATTTACGGGCAACTTTGCCTCATAGATCACTTGTTTCTCGTTTCCAGAGATGAATGTCTCATTTCAACCTCTTTATTTATTTATTATTATTATTTTAAGTTATAACTTAATGCCAGCCCAATTTACTTCTCATTATTGTTTTACCTCAAAAGAGTTTATCAACCAAATTAATTGGCGTTCAGTGTTTTATTTTTAACTTGCAACACTTAGAAAAAGAAAAGTAACCAGAGTGAATCAAGCTTTTTGGTCATTGCTGTTTCAATTCTCATATAAGGATTAGGATTTAGTACTGAGTTTTCTTTTCTTTTCTTTTTTTTAGCTGAGCATTGAATTAATAATTCAGATTTATTTTGAATTTTTATTTTTTTATTTCTTTTACCTAACAATTATTAATTGAGTGCTCAGCAAAAAAAAAAAAAAAACTCAGTATTGAATTCTTATCCTTCATATAAATGACAGAAATAGATGACAGAAATAGGAGTGAAATAAAAGATTGATTTTGATAAAATTACTTAATTAACACCACTACTCCTTTTCCTTCAATTCTTCAATTTCACTATTGATAATTCAAATTTTTATCTTTCAATTTTAAATACATATTGACATCCGCTTCTCAACTTCTCTAAATCAATTTCACAATGGCTATGACAAATTGTTAGGTAAAAAACCTACCATAAAATATAGAATATCAATCAATTTTAACTAATCATGGAAATCCTAAAAGTTTTCTTGAGTTTTATATTTATCCTTAAAACAACAAATCTAAAATGAACAAAAGGACAAGAATAGTAATAAAAAGAAAAAAAAATTGATTTACTAAGAAAAGGAAAGAATCAATTGCCAAAAGAATGAAATTGAGATTTTCCATAATGTGATAATAAAAAAACAAAATACAAATTTTTAAGTAGAGAGAAAATGGGTAAAAAATAAGGTTGAGATTTTAAAATTTTTAATTTTAATAATTAATATCTATATTTTAGATGAGTATGAGCGAAATTTAGTGAGTTCAAATAACCTTATTCTAGTAAAAATTATAGTTAATTTTAGCAAGTTGATGTTGTGTCTTGCTATTTTAACTAGGAATAGGCAGAACCAAATAGGAACTGAAAAGTTAACCTTTTTTCTTGTAACTTTTTTTTCTTCTTTTTGTTTCGATTTGGTGGCTTTTTCAAAAAAAAAAAATGATTTGGTTCAGTATAAACTGAATATTTTGATTTAGTTTTTGGTTTTAAATTTCAAATCTAAAAACCGAACAAAAAAAACTAAAAAAAATTAGTTTTTAAATTAAACAAATGCCAGATGGCATTATTTGACAGGTGAAAACACATTATTTTTATATGAGTGATGATACAACTACAAATTTTTGTATAAATTGATGTAGCATGATAAAATTCGTTAAATTAAATATCTCTTGACCCACGTGATTTATTTTCATTATTTTTATATTTTCATTGAACCAATAAATTAATGCCACATCAGTTTGTACAAAATAAATTTATGTAAGAGTTTGTGACTGTATCATCACTCTTCTTATATATATATACACACACTCTTAATAGGCGTCGGGATACGACATGATTATAGAAAAGACTCAAACCCATAAATGATCCAGAGTGCAAGTGGAGTGACAAGAGCTATCATCACAACGAGCATTATGTGAAAGAAAAAGAACAACCCATAAGCGCCGTCGTCCTTGCTGAAGTCGAACTTGAGTGGAAGTGCCGATATCAGAGCCAGCCATGCCATTACGAGAAATATAAGACTCCATTTTTTCCAGTTGTTCCGGTAGTACTGGCTCCGCTGGCGTATGTTCCACATCTTCTAGTTCAGGTCATCATTAGTTAATAATTAATTAATTAATTAAATTATAATATCACAAAATTATGGTTTTAATGAATTAATACAACCACTTGAAACCAAGAGTATATTCTACACACGTATTTAGACATTAAATCTGTTACACACATTGGTCCTTGCTCCATGGTATCAGGGTTAATAGCAGGATTAATTAATATTGATATCGTGGTCCAAATAAAAGCAGGTAGTATACGTATACTTCCTAGTTCCTCCTCCTTCTCCGTGATGATGATCAGCTGATCAGCTCCTTCTCCATGGTAATAATGGTAATAATGTATTGATTAGGAAACAAATTACATACAATGCTATTACTATTAATGATAATATTAATACTGCAAATTTAATTAAATATCATAAGGGATCACTTACTTTACTAAAAATAAAAATAAATTTTAGATTCATAGTATTATTTGTAGTGAAATTAAAAAAAAGTATTAATGTTTTTTTGTAATGAAATTGGAAGAGCGCCCACTTTTTATCTCAATCCAACAACCCTCGTCTTCTAATTGGTGCATGTGAATTTGGAAGTGCATTTACGTTATTAAATAAGTGATTAATCATTATATTGGACAATCTAACACTAATTGTGTTGACAACCGTTTTTTAAAAGTATATTATTAAGAAATTGAGAAATTATCAATTTTACACATGATATCAGGTGAAAGTTTTAAAATATTCAAAAATATTTTTAATTATCAACAGTACTTCACTTAATTTTTAATTAATAATTAAAATAGAGATAATTAATTGTTTTGTTTTCGTTATTATTTTTTGATTCTTAATTCTTATCATATTTAACTTCAAATTTATGGATAGGGAAATTATAGAATGTTTATTGCCAAATTTTTTTTGAGTGATGATACAGTCACAAACTCTTGAAAAAACTTATTTTGTACAAACTGATGTGGCATTAATTCATTAATTGAATGAAAATATAAAATAATAGAAATACATCATGTAAGTCAAGAGATATTTAATTCAACTAATGAATTAATGCCACATCAGTTTGTACAAAATAAATTTGTACAAGAGTTTGTGATTATATCATTACTCATTTTTTTTAGAGGAAATGTTTAATGTAAATTTAAAAAAACTAAAACTAAAATTAAAATTATCTGTATTTCGAACAATAAAAGCCAAACATGTGCCATATCTGCAATACCTATATTTTTCTCACTTTATTTGGTCTTTTTAACCAGGCAAAACAACAATGCTAGATTGACAAAGAAATTAGGAAAATTTTGACAAAGCATAAAAGTATAAAATTTCAGAGTAGTTATTCATCAACCTAATTTTTGTCAACACATTTCAATCTTTTCATACTTTTATCAAAATTTTGTAACCCACTTTTTCCCCCTTTTTGGTCAAAATAGCATTTTCCAATTAAGAATCTCAAGTTAAAGAAAATTATCGTGTAGAGACTTAAGGGTAATTTTTATTTTTACGATGGGTTACAATAGAAATACCTAAAGATAATAGAGAAGTTATCTATATAAGTGATTGTGGTCTCCAGATTATATACAACATTCTATTTTTTTCTTACATTTCATCAACAAAGAGAATGTAGAGAGAGTAAAAGATTCTCTAAAAAAACGTATTGATTTGAAAGACAAATCACATTATTATAAAGAGTAATTGATTGTTATGGATTTAAGTATGCTTCCGCGTATTCAATTATATATTAATTTTTGGTAATACAATATAAATGTTTCTTGGATTTTTTATGATAGTTTTTACCAAAGAATTATTCCTTCAAGAATTAATGTGCATTGCGATTACTCACGCTGGAACCGTTAATCGGATTACTTGCTATTAATTAATTAATAGCCTACCTGCAAACATTTTGATGATACTCAAAAGCAATAAACTCAGCAAACTGGGTAAAGATAGACCTTCAGAAAAGTAAATGAATTAATACATATATTGCATGCGGCAGTATAATTAATTGAAGTAAAATTGTCTGTCCCAAGGCCTAATACGTACGATAAATTAAATTTATAAGGCATAATGCATACTTTCAACTCTGACCTACTTGGAAAATTTCATAATGTCTTCGGCGTCGCAGCCAAGGTAATATAATGGGAATTTCTGATAATGAGTTGATGACGAAGCCACTTGTACATGATCAACAACTGTAGACGAAGACGAAGGGTTGCATTTGCTATGCGAGTTAATTTGATCCGGCTGCTGCTGGGCGCTGTGATGCACATGCGATGTAAGAAGCTTGTCTAGAAAAGACCAGTCACCGTTGAACCTCTGATCATGTGCAGGTTGTTGCATGAGTCCAGAACCAGACCCAGAAGCGCTTGTTGTTAGCCTCAACAAGTTTTGGGAGCACTCAATGTCCATGTTGTTCAAAGAGATCATAGGTGAAATAAAGGAGGGGGTAATTACAGCTGATTCTGGGCTGAACAACTGTGGGAGATGCATGGAACCATCAAAGCTACTATTACATTCATGATCCAGTGCTTGCAGATGACGACGACGACTTTGTTTTGGCTCTGGAGCTGCAGAGGAAGCAGTAGCACTAGTCTTCATTATGTAATTATTATTAGATATCATGTGTTCTTCTTGATCGTATTCGTGAGCAACCTCTGATTGGAAATATGATCTATTAATGTGATTCTTCTTCTTGAAAACCCTGCAGACTACCCACCCATCCTCCTGCTATTAATGAACCAGGCCAATTAGTTAATTCTGAATACTGATTATATAGAGTGTATTTAATAAAACATTAATTACTTAATTAATCATGCCACACGCGCGTCTCCTAAATTGAAAATATGAACCATTTATTAATTTGGCATATATGTGCATATACCTACCTGAACTACCTCAGAGGAGGAGGAGTACTCATCATCGTCCAAGCGGTACTCATGCATGATCCAATCAGTCTTTTGGCCATGAGGCGCACGTCCTGTGTAAAAGACAAGCGTTTTCCTCATGCCAATCCTCCTAGATGAGTTAACGTTGGCCATGGTGATGTGAATGGCCTTGTCCCTCCCCGTTGCTTTCCAAAACCCAGCTGTGGTTGCTCTATTTGTTCGAGTTCCTGTTGGATATTTCTTGTCCTTATGGCTGAAGAAATACCATTCATTTTGAGGACCCGATCCAATCCTACATTTATCTGTAATCAATAACCGGCCGGGTAAGTAATCATTAATGTAAATCCACATTCTAACATACATATATAAAAATATATCATATCAACATCATCAGCATCTACATGCAAATATATATTATATGTATGCAATTAGCTAGCTAAGGCTTCACCTTTGAGGTCCCAAGGCTCGAGTTTGTTGAGATCCACCTCCCTTATGACGTCTAGGTCGATGGCTTCAAAAGAGACCTTCTTCCTCAGATAATAATATAAGAGTTCCTCATCTGTTGGATGGAATCGGAATCCTGGAGGAACTGACAACTCTCCATTTCCAGCCATCATCCTCGATCTACAGTATTGATCGCTCGGTCTTCTATAAAATTAATCAATTAAACACATGAATATACACGATTCTAATAGGTATATTTATATGTGTGTGTGTGTGTTGGTCCTGGATTCAACAATACAAACTAGGCTGCTTAAATTAATTAGATGCAATATATGCCTAGCTATGTGAAAATTCATGCACCTTATGACTAGAGGCAAGATTCCGCGATGCGGGAAGTCGCGCGTAATACTTCTGTCAAGTGAAGGCATATGCTTATTTCTTTAATTCAGTTTTAAATATTGTTTTATATATATTGAAAATCTAGTTCAAAAACTTCCATGCATGCACCATGCATGTATCTTATGATTTTTCTTTTTCCATTACATATATAAGAAGCTGGTAAATAGATCAGAAATTGAAGGGTCTCTTTAGAAGATTACAGAAACAGAAATACTGGAAGGTTGCTTCAAGCATGTATAGTGCTATTCCAGCATTAATTTACGGTTGAAGATCTCAGTGAAGGGGCGGGGCCCTTTTTTTTTTTTTTTTTTCTGAAGAAAGGGGAGTTTGGTTTCGGATAACAGTGCTTCTTTGCAGCCTTTATTATATAAGCTTTCATTTGATCTTCCAAGCAGAAGCAAGTAAAAAAAAAAAACAGATTTCACTCCATATTTCACTGATAAAATAAATCTTAATGGTTAACATGAACATTTTGAGGTAAAAAGAAAATGTTAAGAATTTGATGAATCAAATTAAGACTCTCTCTATACCTATTATGTATGTGCTTAACTACAACATAGAGCATGAACTGTATGTTGCCTTCATGAGAAGGGGGAAAACAAGGGAAAAAAAGAAGAAGAAGAAGATGATGATGAAAAAGAAACGCATGTAAAAGTGAATGATGAAGAGTTAAAAAGAGTATCAGACCTCTTAAATAAAGGTGGAGATGCAATATTTCTCTGCAAGACAGAAAAAAAAAAAAGACAAGCGGAAGACGATGAAAGGGGAAGCACCGAGGCGGCCGGCCAATTTCTTAGCTTCAAGGACACGTTGTGCTACGTTATAATAGCTTTTTATTGAGAGTAAGAAAGGCGGTGGGGCGTGAGGGGGTGGGTTAATGTATCGTATTGTATTATGGATCATGGATCAGTGTCAATTCTCAAGCTTTGGTTTATGAAGGAATGACAATCGATAATGGGAACAGAAATAAAGAAACGGCCCTAAATAAATAATATTAAAAAGAAAAATTATATCTAAATCTGTTAGATAGAGCTAGCTAGCTACTAGGTAGCTATATGACAATGAGCTAGTATGAATATCAAATCTGTCTCTTCTGATAAATTTCATGGATGAGAGATAAAGTATATGAAGCATAAAAAGTCTTTGGTAAATGTCCGTTGAATGGGAGACCCTAATCCCGAAATTCGCCTCATTAGAATGAAGAAAAACTGCTTAACTGTCAATTAATTATGTACTATTTTGACTTTTTATTATTTATTTATTTTTACAAACTTTAATTCACTTATCTGTCTGTGTACAATTATACACACACCGTCAGTCAGAATCAGAGAGGAATGAAAGGAATTCATTTTATTCCTTCATTCCTTTTGTGTGTGTGACAACAAAAGAATAATATATATTAAAACAAGATATATGGAAGGTAAAATAAGTAAATTAATATAAATATGGTAAATTGATGTAGTATTAGTAAATAAAAGAAAAACCTATTATTAAATATAAAATTTGTAAATCAACATTTAGTATAAAAAAAATAAATGATGTAAGTAGAAGGTAAAATAAGTAAATTAAATTAAGATTAATAAATTGGTGGGTCAATGGTAAAGAAAATAAAAAAATTACAAAAAAGAAAAACATTGTAAATCAACCATAATTGTAAAATCAAACATTAAATGAAGACTTGTAAATGGAAGTTAAAATAAGCAAATTAACATAAGAACGGTAAATTGATCTAATATTAGAAAACAATGCGAAAATTTATAGATATAATATAAAACTTATAAATCAATATTAAATGTAAAATAAAACATAAATTGTGTCAATAGAACATAAGACTTATAGATGGAAGATAAAACAACTAAATCAACAGAAGACTAGTAAATTGATAAATTATTTGTAAATAAAACAAAAAACTTATAGATATAATATAAAACTTATAAATCAACATTAAGTGTAAAATAAAAATAATTGATGTAAATGGAACATAAGACTTGTATATAAAAAGTAAAATAAGTAAATTAACATAGGAGTGGCAAATTGATAGATCATTGGTAAATAAAATAAAACTTATCAATACAGAATAAAACTTATAAATTAACATTAAGTGTAAAATAAAACATAAATGAGTAAATAAAACATATGGCTTATATATAGAAGGTAAAACAAGCAAATTAATATAGGAGTGGTGAAAAATGTATTATTGGTAAACAAAATAAAAACTTACAGATGCAATACAAAACTTGTAAATCAACATTAAATGTAAAATAAAACAAAAATTATGTAAATAAAATAGAAGACTTGTAAATGGAATGTAAAACAAATAAATATTATAAGAGTTATTAAAAAAATTATAAATATAAAATAAAAACTCATTATAGTAATGTTTACCTTTATGTTTTTATTTCTAAATTGAATAATGATAATTTTGGATTTATGTAATACATGTGATGATATATGTGAAATTTTATTAAGAATAAAACTTATTCTCAATATCGAAATTTGAAAACTTTTTCATATTTTTCAAAATTGTTTGTAAGAAAAGTGATTTTGCATTATTCTAAAGCTTCTCGACAAGAACTCCAAATGATGTTTTGTATATATAAAATTGAAAATCAAATCTAATTTTATGATATTTCATATGTGTTTAGTAATGTAAACATGTCTTTTTATTTTGTTTTGGCTTGATACACATTTAAAAAAAAATAAGTTTACTTAATTAACATGTATCGTAAACAAATACTATGATAGAAAATGGAAAAAATAAGTTTATAAATGTATATATAATTTATGGTAAAACCAAATAAAACATGAATATGAATATATGATCCATTCGATCGCCCTGCCACTGAATAGAGTGTCCTCCGATTTTTCAAAAGCCGGGGTGCATTGCATCAAATTCAGTGCAAGTTTGAAGAGGAGTTCTTCAGTTTAGTTTTTCAATACGTAATATGTTTATTTAATTTCTTCTCTTTTGGGAGTGTGTGATATCATTGAATGCATGATACATGATCCGAGCTCGATACATATACATATGTTATGTAGAATCATCAATACAACACAGTGCTCTTTTCCGTTTCGGGGTCTACAATTTAATCATAACATACTATAAATTAAAAGGCTTTTACAACTATATAAATTGTTGAAAAATTATTTATAACATTTTAAAATTTTAAATGTGAATTTTAATTAAGAACATTTTTTAATTTAATGTTATGAAACTTTGAATATTTATTTTAGAAAATGTGAGTGCTCATGACTCAGAATTTGTATACGAAAATTATCTCTTGTGGACACTCGTATGTTTTTTCGTGCTAACTCACTATTAGGTCATATGACTTTGTACTAGAGAATATATATATAAATAAGAAAGAACATGTATGTATTTTGTGAGGTTTAATTTCTTTAGTTTTGATTAGTCGGTCATAATATTTTGAAATTTTTTTATTATGCAAACTTGTTAAGGTCACAAAATTAAAGGTGAGATTAATATGAAGTAAGGAAGGAATTGAAGAGAATAGTAAATGAAATAATGCTATACTTATTTCCTTAAGATAGTCAATTGAGATATTCACCAAATGGTGCATTTTATATGTGATCCACTTGATTGAGTATATGTTGATTATTAATAATAAAATCAATTAATATATGAGATCTGTAAATAAAATGATTGGTGACACATAAGAAATTTGAAGTAAGTATAACATTATTGTACAAAATAAATAGTGCAATATAAATGTGTTGTCGAATATAATTTTTGCACGTGATGGATGACGATCAAGCAAAGTCCTGAAAGTCCGTGGCACATACACGTGCTGATCCAACACAAATTACACAATTCAAGGTCTCGATTGGGTTAATTAATATATAAATGCGAGGGATAGTGATTGCATTATTTCACATCGCGACTGGATTCTCACGCAACGTCAGTAGTAATAAGCCAAATTATGATTCCCGGTCAAACACGGTGCATGAAACACCAAATTAGTTTGGCTAATAATATTATTGCACGATATAATGTACTGTTACAGAGCCCTCCATATCACATGAATTATTTATATATATTACAAAGAAAACTGTTGTGCCGTTGCCTTTACGAACACTACATTTTATCATTAATATCATTGTACTTAATCACTCCAGGAATCCTATGTCTATACCTCCCCATATACAGCATATTTCAATATTGAATAAAGTTAATTTTGCCCTTCATTGATTATCATCAATCTGACTAGTTACTCATAACAATTATAAAATTTTCAGTTTTTTTCCACTAAGTAATGTTTGAACCTCAACGTGTATATAGAAGTTTCTAATAAGCTACAAATTTCTCTAAGACAAGTTTTAGATAAAATGCTTCCTTGCCGAAGATATTATTACAATAAACAACTCAATATAGTTATTAATATATGTAGTATTACTCACTCTTAAAATAATTCCAAAATTTGGGTAACAAAATCTTTAAAGGAGTAGTGCTACCACACAATATCACTTTATTAATGATGAATTTTTAGGGTATGCAACATTACTCATTGTCAAATAATTCCTAGTATGCAAGTAATAATACTTTAATAGAGGATGTGACTTGTAAAATTGTAACAAGCGTATTTTAAAATCCATGTGCAATTATTGACAAAAAGAAAGCGGCGAAAACGAAATAAGGATGTATTTAAGCCGTATTTGGTATTGAGGTGCTGTAACTTTTAAATTATAACTACTGTAAAAAAAAATTGTAACTGTGAAATAAAAGTTAATAGTATATAGTAAATATATTTTTTAAATAATAATTTTAAAAAAACTAATAAAGATATAAAAAAACTTTTCATCATATAAGTAGAAAATCAAATTAACTAGCTTCTAAACTACAAGAGCTAATGTTTACCAAATACTTTAGTATTGTAACTTAAAAACTACAACAATCCAACCTCAATCCCAAACAAGATCTTAGAGTATGACTAGTTGTGAATTGTGATGAGAAAGTAAAAATTAATATATAAGAATAAAACAGATAAGTGAAAGAATTTGGTTTCTTTTTTTGTGGCAAGTAGCTAGAACTAAACTTAAATCTAAAGAATAAAAAGTTATGGACAACTTAAGAGACCACAGTGGTCCTACCTCAAGCACATAATAACTAAGTTGACTAGCAAGCTCCAAACCCTCACAAACAACCAGCAACTCAGCATAAAGGATCAGCTAGTGCCTAAGAAAAGAACCAAAAGCCATTATGATCACACCTCGATGATCGTGCAAAACACCACTAATAACAGACAACCCAGGATTTCCCCTAAAACAACCATCCACAATTAGCTTCACCACTCTAGGCAGCGGCTGTAACTAAGAAACTAATCCAATCAACCTCCTAGTTTGCTTAATAACCTACACCCCTCCTTAATCTGAGAGCCTGAGTTTAGATACCACCCTATAAAAAACTACAATAAAAGAAAACGCCATCAAATCAAACTTGAAAGCATTTTAAGCCTTCCAAACATGCCACAAATTAAGTAAGGAAGAATAACTCATGCATATCTCTGAGAAGAGGCACAACATTGCTAGTGAACAAGTAAAGTATGAGGGATTATAAAAGCAATATGCTTCAAACCAAGGATACAATGAAAATGGTGCCAAACTTGTTTAGCCTACATGCAATCAAGAAATAGATGCTTAGAAGTCTTGGCAGCTTGACTAGATAAGCATTAAGAAACCATGTGAAATCCTCTTGAGCATAAAGCATCATTAGTGGCAAAAAAACCATGCAACAGTCACTAGGGGAAAAAGGAAACAGGCCGAAGAACTCGGGTTTTCTTAGAATTTTAGTCAAAATTCCTTAAAAATGAGCAAAAAGCTCCAAAACGACTCATGTTTTCTTTAGTGGCATCTTATCGCCGATGCCGATGTTTATGCAAAAAATTGGGTCAAAATTCCAACGCGTCCCAGAGAGTCCTACGGAAGGGCAAAAAACAGCGAGCTATAACCTTTGGATTTAGGGCCCAAAATGGCCCCAAGGAGAAAAGTTAGAGTTTTTCTCCAAAAAGTGGTGAGATTTTTTCCTTGCCAAAACATTCTTTGGGTCATAACAAATCGTGTTAAGATGTTCGATACCGTTTTTAGAAGGTTTTCATTGGTTTTTGTGAACTTATTCAAAAAATAGGCCGAAGAAAACAATTTTTCTTGGAATTTTGGTCAAAATTACATAAAAACGAGTATAAAACTCCAAAAGGACTCATATTTTTTTTCCGCTGGCATCATATTACTGATGCCGAGGTGTGTGCAAAAAATTAGGTTAAAATTCATGTGTCCTAGAGAGTCCTATGCAAGGACCACAAGCGATGTTTAATAACCTTTGCATTTAGGCCCAGAATGGCACCAAGGAGAAAAAGTTATGTTTTTTCTCAATCAAGTGGTGAGGTTTTTCCACGCCAAAACATTCCTTGGGTCGCAACGAGTCGTGTGAAGCTGTTCAATACTGTATTTAGAAGGTTCTCATAGGTCTTAGGGAACTTAATCAAGAAATAGGCCGAAGAACTCGATTTTTCTTAGGATTTTGGTCAAAATTCTATATAAATGAGCAGAAAGCTCTAAAAGGACTCCTATTTTTTCTGGTAGCATCATTTTCCGACGTTGAGGTGTGTGCAAAAAATAGGCCAAAATCCCAATGCATCCTAGAGAGTCCCATGGAAAGGCCAGAAGCGGTGTGCTATAACCTTTGGATTTAAGGACCAAAATGGCCCAAAGGAGAAAAGTTGGGTTTTTCTCCAAAAAGTAGTGAGGTTTTTCCCTGCAAAAACATTGCTTGGGTGGTAACGAGTCGTGTGAAGTTGTTCGTTACTATTTTTAGAAAGTTCTCACAGTATTTCAAGAATCTATTCAAGAAACAGACTGAAGAACCTAATCTTTCATGGAATTTTGATTAAAATTTCGTAGAAACAAGTAGAAAGCTCTAAAAGGACCCATGTTTTCATTGGTGGCATTGTATTACGAACGCTGAAGTGCGTGTAAAAAATCATGTGAAAATTCCAATGCGTCCCAAAGACTTTATGGAAGGATCGAAAACGGTGTGTTACAACCTTTGGATTTGGGGCCCAGAATGGGCCAGGGGATAAAAGTTGGATTTTTCCTCAAAAAGTGGTGAGGTTTTTCCCTACGAAAACATTCTTTAGGTTTGTCACAAGCCATGCGACGTTATTCAATGCAGTTTTCAGAAGGTTCTCATAAGCTTTGGGAACTTATTTAGGAAATAGGCTGAAGAACTCGATTTTTCTTAAAATTTTGGTCAAAGTTTCGTAGAAATGATTAGAAAGCTTCAAAAGGACTCCTATTTTTTCTAGTGGCATCATATTGTCGACAGTGAGGTGCGTGCAAAAAATCAGGTCAAAATTCCAACATGTTCTAGAGCGTCTCATGGAAGGGCAAAAAACATTGTGCGCCTTTGGATTTGGGGCTTAGAATCGTCATGGGGAGAAAAGTTTAGTTTTTCTCAAAAACATGTGAGGTTTTTTACTGTAAAAAGATTTCTTAGGTCATAACGAGCCATGTGAAGTTTTTTGATACCGTTTTCAGAAGGTTCTCATAGTATTTTGGGAATCGATTAAAAAAAAGGCAGAAGAAACGAGCAATAAGCTCCAAAAGAACCCTTGTTTCTTCGGTGGCATAGTATCACCAACGCCAAAGTGCATGTAAAAAATTGAGTAAGAATTCCAAAGTGTCCTAGAGAAAAAATTAAGTAAGAATTCTAAAGTGTCCTAGAGAGTTCCATAGAAGGCTAAAAGCAGTGTGTTATAACTTATGGATTTGGGGCCCAGATTGGCCTTAGGGAGAAAGTTAAGTTTTTTTTTCCCCAAAAAATGGTGAGGTTTTTTCCTTATAAAATATTCCTTGGGTTATAAAGAGCCGTGTGAAGCTATTTGATACCATTTTTAGAAGGTTCTCATAGGTGTTTAGGAACTTATTTAAGAAATAGGCTGAAGAACCCGAGTTTTCTTAGAATTTTGGTCAAACTTCCGTAGGAATGAACGTAAAGCTCTAAAAAGACTCATGTTTTTTTACGGTGGCATTGTATCGCTGGCATTGAAGTACATAAAAAAATTGGGTCAAAATTCTGACGCGTCCCAAAGAGTCTAGTGGAAGGACCAAAAGCGGTGTGCTATACCTTTTGGATTTGAGGCCCAAAATGGCCCCGCGGAGCAAAGTTGGTTTTTTCTCCAATAAGTGATGAGGTTTTTCCTTGCCAAAACATTCCTTGGGTCGTAATGAGTTGTGTGAAGTTGTTCAGTATTATTTTGAAAAGGTTCTTATAGTATTTCTGGAATCTATTCAAGAAACAAGCCGATGAACCCAATTTTTCATGGAATTTTGGTCAAAATTCTATAGAAACGAACAAAAAGGTCCAAAAGGATCTCTATTTTCAATGGTGGCATCTTATTGCCGATGCTGAGGTGCGTGCAAAAAAAGGGTTAAAATTCCACTGCGTCTTAGAGAGTCCCATGGAAGGGCTAAAGGCAGTGTGCTACCTTTGGATTTGAGGCCCATATTAGCCCTAGGGAAAAACGTTGGGTTTTTCTCCAAAAGGTGACAAGGTTTTTCCCTGCAAAAACATTCTTTGGGTAGTAACAAGCCGTGTGAAATGATTCAGTATCATTTTCAGAAGGTTTTCTTAGTATTTCTAGAATTTATTTATGAAATAGGCCGAAAAACCCGATTTTGGGTGGAATATTTGTCAAAATTTCGTAGAAACGAGCAAAACGCTCTAAAAGGACCCCTGTTTTCGCCGGTGGCATTATATCGCCAATACTGAGTAGGTGCAAAAAATCAAGTCAAAATTGCAACGCATCCTAGTCCCATGGAAGGGCCAAAAACGATGTTTTCAACCCTAGGGAGAAAGGTTGGATTTCTTTTGTTTTTTTTTGCAAAAATTCACGAGGTTTTCCCTTGCAAAACATTCTTTGGGTCGTAACGACCCATGTGAAGTTGTTCGATGCCGTCTTCAGAACGTTCTCATAGTATTTCCGGAATCTATTTAGAAAACAGGCTGAAGAACTCGGTTTTGCGTAGAATTTTGGTCAAAATTCCTTAGAAATGAGCATAAAGATCGAGAAGGACCTTTGTTTTCTTTGATGGTTTTGTATTGACAACATTGAGTGTGTGCCAAAAATTGGGTCTAAATTCCAACCCGTCCCAAAGAGTCTTATGGAAGGGCAAAAAGAGGTGTGCTACAGTCTTTGGATTTGAGGCCCATGATGGCCCTGAAAAGAAAAGTTTAGTTTTTCTCCAAAACGTTTTGGGGTTTTTCCTTGCCAAAAGATTCTTTGGGTAGTAATGAGTCGTGTAAAGCTGTCCAATACTTTTTAGAAGGTTCTTATAGTTTTGGGAAAGTAATTCAAGAAATCGGCTAAAGAACCAAGTTTTTCTTAGAATATTGGTCAAAATTCTGTAAAAACACGCAGAATACACCAAATGGACTCATGTTTTTCTTGTGGTAGCATATAGCCGACACTAGGGTGTGGGCAAAAAATCGAGTTAAAATTCAAACGCGTCTCAGAGAGTCCCATATAAGGGCCAAAAGCAGTGCACTATATAGCCTTTGGATTTGAGGCCTAGAATGGCCTCGGAGTGAAAAGTTAGGTTTTTCTTCAAAACGTGGTGATGTTTTTCCCTACCATAACATTCATTGTGTCATAACGAGCTACGTGAAGTTGTTCAATAATGTCTTCAGAAAGGTTTATAGTATTTTAGGAATCTATTCAAGAAATTGGCCAAAGAACACAGTTTTGCGTAGAATTTTGGTCAAAAGAAAAAACGAGTAGAAAACTTCAAAAGAACCCCTTGTTTTCTCCGATGGCATCGTATCATTAACACTAAAGTGCATGCAAACAATTGAGTAAAAAATTCAATGCGTTCTAGAGAGTCTCATGGAAAGGCCAAATTAGTGTTCTATAGCCTTTGGATTTAACGCCCAAAATGGCATCGCGGAGAAAGTTTGATTTTTCTCCAAAAAATGGTGAGGTTTTCTACTGCCAAAATATTCCTTGGCTCAAAACGAATCATGTGAAGTTGTTTGATACCATTTTTAGAAGGTTCTCTTATGTTTTTGAGAACTTATTCAAGAAATTGGTCGAATATCACCCTTTTTCTTAGAATTTTGGTCTAAATTCCGTAAAAACGAGCAGAAAGTGCAAAAGGACTCTAATTTTGTCTGGCTTCATCGTATCGTTGACACTGAGTTGCGTACAAAAAATTGACATAAAATTTCAATGTGTCCTAGATTGTCCCATGGTAGGGCAAAAAACAGTGTGCTAAATCCTTTGGATTTGGGGCCGAAAATGGCCCTGCGTGAGAAAAGTTGGGTTTTTCCCCAAACAGTGGTGAGGTTTTCCCTTGCAACTTTACTTAGGTTGTAACGGCCATGTGAAGATATTCAATACCATTTTTGGAAGGTTCTCACAGTATTTCAGGAATTTATTTAGGAAATAGACAAACAAACTTGGTTTTTCGTGGAATTTTGATCAAAATTCCATGGAATCGAGCTTAAAGATGCAAAAAGAACCATGTTCTCTCTAGTAGCATCGTATCGCCAACACGAGGTGTGTACAAAAAATCGGGTCAAAATTCTAACGCGTCCCAAAGAGTGACATGGAAGTGCCAAAATAAGTGTTATATTTCTTTTGGATTTGGGGCCTTGAATGGCCTTGTGGAGAAAAGTTTAGTTTTTCTCCAAAAAATGGTATGGTTTTTTTTCCTATCAAAATTTTGCATGGGTCATAACGAGCCGTGTGAATCTGTTCGACACCATTTTAGAAGATTCTCATAGGTTTTTAAGAACTTATTTAAGAAATAGGTTGACGAACCCATTTCTTCTTTAAATTTTGGTCAAAATTCTATAGAAACGAGCAGAAAGCTCTAAAAGGACTGCAATTTTGTTCGACACCAAGCTGCGTGCAAAAAATTGGGTTAAATTTCCAACTCTTCTCATAGAGTGCCATAGAAGGGCCAAAAGTAGTGTGTAGCCTTTGGATTTGTGGCCTATAATAGCCCTAGGGAGAAAAGTTGGGATTTTCTAAAAAAGGTGGTGAGGTTTTTGCTTGTAAAACATTACTTGGGGTGTAATGAGCCATTTGAAGCTATTTGATGTCATTTTTTTATAGAAAATTCTCAATGTATTTCAGGAATCTATTCAAGAAATAGGACAAAGAACTCAGTTTTCCATGGAATTTTGGTCAAAATTTTGTAGAATCAAGTAGAAAATTACAAAAGGAACTCTGTTTTCGCTAGTGGCATCGTATTGCCAATGCGAGGTGTGTGGGAAAAATTGGGTCAAAATTCCAAATCGTCCCAGAGAGTCCTATGAAAGGGTCAAAAGGGGTGTGCTATAACCTTTCGATTGTGGGCAGAGAATGGCACCGAGGAGAAAAGGTTTGGTAAGGTTTTCCCTTGCAAAACATTCCATGGGTCGTAACGAGCCGTGTGAAGCTGTTCGATACCATTTTCAGAAGGTTCTCATAGTATTTCAGGAATTTATTCAAGAAACAGGCTGCAAAACTATTTTTTTATGGAATTTTGGTCAAAATTCCGTAGAAACAAGCAAATAGCTCCAAAAGGACTTATGTATTTTCCGATGGCATTGTGTCACTGACGCAGAGGTGCGTGCAAAAAATTAGCCCAAAATTTCAATGCGTCCTAGAGAGTCCCATGGAATGGCCAAAAGCAGTTTGCTAAAGCCTTTGGATTTAGGGCCCAAAATGGCCTTAGGGAGAAAAGTTGGGTTTTTCTCTAAAAAGTGTTGAGGTTTTCCTTTGTAAAACATTCCCTGGGTATTAGCAAGCCGTGCGAAGTTGTTTGATACCATTTTAAGAAGGTTCTCATAGGTTTTGGGAACTTATTCGAGAAATAAGCTAAAGAACCTGGTTTTTCCCTTGAAGTTTGGTCAAAATTTCCGTAGGAATGAGTAGAAAGCTGTAAAAAGACTCCAGTTTTTTTCGGTGGCATCGTATCACTAACATCAAGTTGCATGCAAAAAATCAGGTTAAAATTCAAAACGTGTCCTAAAGAGTCCCATAGAAGGCCAAAAGGAGTGTGCTAACTAGCCTTTGGATTATGGTCTTGGAATGGCCTCGAGGAGAAATGTTGGGTTTTTCTCGAAAAAGGGGTAAGTTTTTCCCTTGCAAAACATTCCTTGGGTTGTATTGAGTCATGTGAAGCTGTTCGATACCATTATTAGGGGGTTCTCATAGGTTTGAGGGACTAATTTAAGAAATAATATGAAAAACCCAGTTTTACTTGAAATTTTGGTCAAAATTCTGTAGAAATGAGCAGAAAGCTCTAAAAAGACTTTGGTTTTTTCTAGTAGCATCGTGTCACTGGCTTTAAGTTGTGTGCAAAAAATAGGGTCTAAACTCTAACGGGTCCTAGAGAATCCCATAGATGTTCCAATAGCAGTGTGCTATATAGCTTTTGGATTTTGGGCCCAGAACGGACTTTTTGTCCAAAATGTCATGGAAAACATCTCTTGTGGCGTAGCAAGCTGAATTGATGAAAGTGAATTGATTTAAGTGAAGATATGATTGTGCCAAAACAATATATTAATTCATTTTGATAAAAAAGAAAAGCAAAAAATGTGTCAAATTTGAAGAACTACGCTTGGGCAAGGGTTTTGGTTTTGGGATTTTTTAATTTTGAGTGAGAAATGGTGTTTGAGTGATGAGTGATGGATGTTTAAGTGATTGATAGTGATTTTGAAGTATCAAATGAGCTAGAAACACATGAGAAGATGATGAATTTTAGTGAGATAAATATGGAGTTTTGGTCTTAGAAAGAGAGAGAGAGAGAGAGAGAGAGAGAGAGAGAGAGAGAGAGAGAGAGAGAGAGAGAGAGAGAGAGAGAGAGAGAGAGAGAGAGAGAGAGAGAGAGAGAGAGAGAGAGAGAGAGAGAGAGAGAGAGAGAGAGAGAGAGAGAGAGAGAGAGAGAGAGAGAGAGAGAGAGAGAGAGAGAGAGAGAGAGAGAGAGAGAGAGAGAGAGAGAGAGAGAGAGAGAGAGAGAGAGAGAGAGAGAGAGAGAGAGAGAGAGAGAGAGAGAGAGAGAGAGAGAGAGAGAGAGAGAGAGAGAGAGAGAGAGAGAGAGAGAGAGAGAGAGAGAGAGAGAGAGGGAGGGAGGGAGAGAGATGAAACAAGTAAAGAAGATGAACAAATAAGAGTCGAAACTAGTTAGGTATTTCCTACTTGGCAAAGTTACTGCCATCCAAGCGGTTAGCGGCTTGGAAATGGCAAACTTATTGCCATCCAAGCGGCTAGCCACTACAATTGAGGCAGTTAGCCGTTTCACCTGAATTTCGTGCAAATCAAAGGTTATAACTTATGCTACAATTGTCTCCACTACATGGGTGAGCAAAAAATTTCTTTTCTTTTTTAGTCATTTTTAAAGTTAAAATCAACAATTTTGATTTTTATCCTTCACATGTTTTATTATCATCAAAATCAAAGTTTGCATAACCTTTTAGGTCAATAATTATCTTTATTATAATTATTTTTTATTGTTATTGTTTATATAATCACAGTTTTGATTGTATTTAGTCTTAATCCAAACTCACACCTCAAGATTTCAATTGAGCCAATATTCAAAATTTCAAAACAAGTAAAATTATTCAACTCAACCTAATTTTCAAAATTTCAAAATCAAGTTAAATCAAATGCTCAGCCCATTTTTTTTTTTTTGGGAATGGAAATGCTTAGCCCAATTTAAAATCAAGTGTAATAAATTAAACCATCCACCAACCAAAAACCTTTTATTAATGTAACATCCAATATTTCACCAACCAATGCTCTAGACTCCTTTTGTTGTTTACGCGAAAGAGATAGCCCGTTTTCATGCTTGTTGAAGGGGATGCATTTAACGTTTTTGATTTGTCAAGCTTCGTTCACCACTTGATTTTAGATGAGTTCACAAAACTTATAATAGTCGATTTAATTTCTTATCTCCTAATGCCGATGGAAAACCAACGCCAGCAATTGTGGATGGTGGTTGGGGGTTGAAGTTTTTGCTTCTATTTTTGATTTTGTTTTATAAAGCTAAACGGGAAAAAAATAAAAAAAAAGGAAAAAAGGAAAGGTTTGGTGGTAGATGGGTTAGGTTTGTGATACTAGGTTTTAACTATGATATCAAGCTAATGTAGCAGAAGTTTAATATTCAAATATTTTGTTGATTTTGGAGAACACCTGAATAAAAGAACAACTAAATTCACGACATTCTTTGAATCAACATGTGTTGAGGAGCTATTTATAGCAGTAGTAATTATCCTAAATCACGAAGGAAAACAAAATTCCAACTTGAAAAGGAAATAAAATTCTAAATTGGGAAGGAAATTGAAAGTCCTAAACCTTAGTTCACTAGGAAACATATCCTAGTATAATATAGATTCCTAAACTACATTATGTTCTTAAATCAATTATGGAACGACGGTGACTATGATGCTAAATTATTACAATATAGCTACAACTTGAATAGCTATATTGATGGGTGAGAGGAGATCATGTCGATTCATTATAATACAGTGGTATTTATGTGTGACAGACACTTGTCGCCCAGCCCGTCACACATTGCTTGAGTTTCTTTTCTAACTCGAATTTATATTGTTTTCAATGATTTTTTGTTTGTTTGTTTCTCAACTCAAATCTAAGTACTTTAACAAATCATATTACTTTGTGAGTAGAAGATAACAACATGTATGACAAAACTGCATCAATTTCGAATCTAAACCCTAAACTTAATACATTAAAATTCATATTGTAAAACAACATACACTAACCTTTAAGATGCTATCAAATTGATAATTTTATGTCTTTTGTTATGCTGAGAGTGATAAAGTTTATTGAGAGTGTCGAGTGTTGAGGTTTATTTAGAGTTTTGAGTGGATTGAGGTTTTTTAAGAGTGTTGAGCAAACCTTGGAATTTGTTAGAGCGGTATTGTTTGTAAATTCGTTAGAAAGTGATGAGAGCTACTTGGTAGAAAAAGTTTGAGGGGTCAAATTTAAAAAATTTAAAAATTTTGTTGAATTTCGTGAATTCCCAAAACTCATGACAATGGGCCCAATAGGATCCTTTTCATTCTAAATTTCTATTTGTTTTTGTGCCATTAGGGAGTGGCCAGATTTTGTGTTATATTCACCTTCTTTGACAAAATATTAGCCATAGTAGACGACCGCAATTTAGGCGTCTTCGTAATAAAGCTATTAATGTCTAAGATATCTTATAAATTAATATTAAGTCTGAGAATCTATTTAATAGCAATGGTAATTTTGTATTCACATATGTAAGACTGAAAGCACGTTTCAGATTGCATCATCAAATTATTAAATAATAATAATAATATTTTTTGACAATCTTGCACCAAAAACATGTCTGGTAAACCAAATATAAAACTCATTATTACGCAATCTTTTCTCAAAAAATTGTTTTTGCGTCGATTTTCAAAAGTAATCTACGGTAACTTTCAAAATTTGATTATCAAATATTCAAATTCTAAAACATAAAATACTAAAGTGTCCTTGATAAAATTATATAATTTTCAAAGTACCATCCACAATTAAATCAAATAAAAAACATTAAAATTCATAATTTGATGGAAGAATAAAAATCGCTCTGCTCTTTACTCTACTGCATTCCCTCTTGTTCTCACCTATCGTATCTCTTATGGAAGTCTGCTCTTTACTCTACTGCATTCCCTCTTGTTCTCACCTATCGTATCTCTTATGGAAGTCTATCCACTACTGACTAAAGGTGGCCAATGGACCAGACGGCACGAGACATGGTGCGGGTATGGCATGTGTCTATACAGTGCGGCACGGCACGACACGCATGTGGGTCGTGCCAGGCTTAGATTTTAGATATGCGGGCCTTAAAAACACGGCACGATTAGAGATGAGCCAAAACACGTCACGCGAAAAAGTATGTAATAAACACGTTTCATTTTTTTTATGAAAGTAAATTAAAAATTTTATGATTTTATAAATAACTTGAAATTAAATATTTTAATATATTTTATTGGCTCAAGTTTTTTAAATTTATTTAATTCTTAGTTTCAAAAAAATAATTTATTTAATTCTTATAATTTATTAAATAAATAATTGATATCATGATTTAAATAAAATTATATATATAATGATTTTATAAATATGTGTTAATATTATTATAAACTATGATATATGACTCTACGTAATTCCAAGTTAACAATTAAGTTGACCCTTAGAAAAAATTATTATTATTGTTATTGTTAAGTGCTAAAAAAGAATTCTAATACCATAAAATCAAACTTAACAACTAATATTACATTATCTTATTATTATTAATTTATTATTATTGAATATGGACTTGAGTTTTGAATTTTTTTTCTATTAAATTAAAATAAATGCATATGAATCTAAAAAAAATATATAAGTTTGAAAAAAATAAGACAACTTGACATACGTTCTTAAAAAAATAAAAAAACAAAAACGTTTAGTGAACTATTTTTCTTAGGCACGGCCCATGGCACGACACGTGTGGGCACGGCATGAAATGAATAATGAGCACGGCACGACACGAGCACACATGGGCTTCCTTTAATGGGCCTGGGCCGGCACGGCACGGCCTGTTGGCCATCTCTACTACTGACATTCACGCATAGAAAAACGCACAACTTGAAAAAATTAAACAAAAATTAGGGTATGCCTGCACACCACCGAAAAGTAGTACTAGGAAAAAACTTATCCAAAAACAGGATGTTAATATATATATATATATATATATATATATATATATATATATATATATATATATATATATATTTTAAGTGCTAAAAAAGAATTCTAATACCATAAAATCAAACTTAACAACTAATATTACATTATCTTATTATTATTATTGAATATGGACTTGAGTTTTGAATTTTTTTTCTATTAAATTAAAATAAATGCATATGAATCTAAAAAAAATATATAAGTTTGAAAAAAATAAGACAACTTGACATACGTTCTTAAAAAAATAAAAAAACAAAAACGTTTAGTGAACTATTTTTCTTAGGCACGGCCCATGGCACGACACGTGTGGGCACGGCATGAAATGAATAATGAGCACGGCACGACACGAGCACACATGGGCTTCCTTTAATGGGCCTGGGCCGGCACGGCACGGCCTGTTGGCCATCTCTACTACTGACATTCACGCATAGAAAAACGCACAACTTGAAAAAATTAAACAAAAATTAGGGTATGCCTGCACACCACCGAAAAGTAGTACTAGGAAAAAACTTATCCAAAAACAGGATGTTAATATATATATATATATATATATATATATATATATATATATATATATATATATATATATATTGCAGAGCATATCACAGCTTCCCAGTTTGTCTACAGTGGCTAAACATTGGCGCAATATCACAAAATTTGGAGGAAAAGATCAGCAAAATCATTGGACCACCAACAGAACAATAAACCAACATTTTTTCAAATAATTAAACTGCATAGTCGTTGACAGTAACATTGTCTAATCAGGGAGTATTTGCTCACTATCTGCATCTGCCTCCGTCTCAATCTGGGGCTTCGATGGAGCTTGGCCTGAGCCAGGGGCCTGTTTCTTCTTAATTCCACTGACAATGTCATCAATCCTCAGAAGCATGCACGCAGCTTCAATTGCTGTCTTAAATGTCTGTGCTTTCACATTATATGCATCCCAGATCTGTCGAAACAAACTCACTTAAATGCTCATGTAATTAACTCCTATTTACTGGACGCCTAAATTTACCCACAGATGCAGTAAGCTGGAGAAGACTTACAGAGCGGAAACGAAATTACAGAAATAAGGGAAGCATTGGGCTTGAAAGCACAAGAATTTTCAGAGTTTTTGACCATGTTATATCTGACAACTACTCATCAAGAAAGTATTGAGATAACAATTCCTACCTTCCCCTCTTTCATGTCAGAAATTGCACCAGTGTTTCCATCTATGCCGATCCATGCATTTTCACCATTTGCATGCTAAAGTTATAGATCCATAGCAACAGAATCAAGATGTATCAGTGTATATCTCTGTGTGTGTGTGTGTTGTTTTAAGAAAAATCAAGTGATGCTGAAGCACGAGTCAACCTAGCACAACAAAAGGAAAAAGAAGAGAACCCTATGCTTTTAAGATTGAAAATATGTAAATGCAATCACTTTCCACATGGATTCATACTTTTCCTTGCAGAGCAGTCATAGTCCGAATTACATTAACGCCACAATTCTGAGCCAAAGTTCTTGGAATAGCCTCAAAAGCAATAGCAGCAGCTTCATAAGGCCACTGTTTTACAATGATGAAGCATGGATGTCAGACTAATGAATAACAAAAACGGTGGAAAAGCCACTGCACAGTTTACATCTAATAGTCATTCAAAAGATGTGATGAGAGAAAATTGATAAATGAACTGCTCACCTTTTCGATGCCTTCGATTGAGGAACTCTTTTGTTTTAGAGTGGTAGACACTGTTAATTCTGTAGCCCCACCACCAGGTACTAGTTTTGGATTCTTGATTATGTTTCTTGCCACAGACATTGCATCCTATAATAAACGCAGGCATCAGGAAAAGAAATCCACAAGAAAGGATAATTTTGAACAAAAGCCCTTCCAAATACCTGCAAATTCCTTTCCACTTCATTCAGGAGATCCTTACTAGCACCTCTTAAGAGTACAGTACAAGCTTTTGGATCTTTGCAATCAACAATGAAAGCAAAGAATTCATCCCCAATTTTCTTAACCTCAAACAGCCCGGCCCCAGTACCAACATCAGATTCCTGCAATTCATCTGGTCTGTTCACAATAACAGCGCCACATGCTTTGGCAATTCTATTATTGTCTGTCTTCCTTAGCCTCCTAATTGCACTAACTCCAGCCTTGCTTAAATAATGGCATGCAAGATCACTTAGCCCCTTCTCTGTAATTACCAAGTCTGGTTTAAACTTCACAATCTGCATGCAGAGGTTTTCGATGTAATCCTCTTCTATTTTCAACATGACTCCCCAGTCTTCTTCCTTAACCAACTCAGCATTTGTTTGATTCTCTCCTTTCTTGTACTCAAGGGGAGAATCAAGAAGGATAATACGTGGGTTGACAATTTTTCTTCTCATTTTCCCAGGGGCAACAACATCTTTGTTGAACATAACTCCTTTCAGAACCCTAGAATCTTCCAACTGGCCACCAGGGACCTTCTCAACTTTAATGTACTTCTTAATATCCACCTCTCGTAACCCTTGGCCAAGGTCAACACCAACAGTAGTGGTGGCATCAATTGCAAGATCCTAGTAATAGCCAGCGATGCAAAAACGTGTTAGACTAAGTAAAAAAAAATGTTCAGTAAAATCATTGCTTTCCCTTTCGATTACTCGAAAATTTTCAAAACAATTCCATCACAACAATATAGTCTGTACATGCATATGCATACGTATGAAGAACTAACCTACAATTGAAAACCTACACACTAAACACCCATAAAACGGGAAGACCTGAAGATGCAACAAATAAAGAAATCACATAACTTGCGTTTTCCTCTTCAAGCACACAGATGATAAGCAAAGTTGACTACTCATTAGTAACAAGTAAACATGGGGCAAAAAGGAAAAGGGGAAAAGCACAGAACCACTGACATAGTCCTTATTCTAACAGCAGATACTTACAGCTAGCAGATCCCCAAATTGGCTTGTGAACTTAGTTCCAATGCAACTCTTGACCAGGCCCAACACTGTTGCACCTGCCATCAAAATAAAATCCTTAAATAACGACATAAAATTAGCCAAGATTCCAAAACAATTCACAAGCTCGCCCACCTAAAATTAATTTTACATCTATCACAAAAATAAAATCTATAAATACTCTTATTTGGATTTCGAGTGCTAATCAAGTGCAAAAAGCATCGAAAACCTAAAACATTGGCAGCCAGAAATCAGATTTTTCACTATAGAGACAATAGTAAAAGACCCAGATCACCTTCAACTAAATGCACATGCCAAATTACAGAGAGATTCAAATGTTGGAAAATCAAAAGGAAGAGTACGCAAGAAACTTACGATCATTTGCATCGATGGGCATTGCAATTGTATCAAGCACAGCAACAGCATCCTCCAAAGCCTTATTGTACGCTGCAAATCAAACAGAACTTACTTCATGACATCCAAAGATACTCAAAAGCAAAGTTTTCACCAACAGTAGAACTGAAACTAGCAGTAGCAATAGTACCTCGACAGATAACCGTAGGATGATAATTCTTGTCGATGAACTCTTCCGCAACATGAAGCATCTCACCAGCTACAAGTTTGTTTAATTTTAAGAAATGAACAAAATCATTTTAGGATATGTCAACTAATTACACAGATTACAAGTAAGCATTGACTAAGCATTAACAATTAATTATGGCTAAACTGATGAACATGCCAAAAGTTGCACATCAGCCAGAACATCAATTTTTTTGAAACCCAAAAAAAAAACAAAGGGCCAAAAACTTACCTAGCACAATGACAGATGTTGTTCCATCCCCTACTTCTTCATCTTGAGTTCGACTTGACTCAATCATTGACTGTCAACAATCACAATCGTAACATTTCAGAAGGAAAAAGAAAAAATTCAGTAAGCCTAAAGAAGCCCCAAAAGATATTGTTTTAGCAAACATATAATGGAGGGTTAATCAAAGCGGAGGGAGATCATGCCTTAGCTGCTGGATGTGCAACATCAAGCTCACGAAGGATAGCATTTCCATCATTAGTAACTACAATCCCTGTTAAAGAAAAAAATTAAAGTACCCTAAATAATATTCTTAAACAGGACAGAAAGAGGACAAATAAAAGCACTGTTGTTAAATGAGCATGTGAATTATTTCAAAAGAAATGGGTAAAGATTACCTCCACTAGCATCAAGTAGCATCTTTAACATGGACCGGGGACCCAATGTTGTCCGAATGATATCGGCAACAGCCTGTTAAACATTACACCAAAGATTCAACATCACCAAAATACCAGACAACACAGCAAAAAAGAAGCGTTCTAAAACAAAAACCTGGAACTAGTGACAAAGTCCACTAAACCATAAAAATAAAAAAGGGCGAAGACAGAGTTCAAAGGGAATTTGGGGTTACCTTGGAAGCCTGTATATTGGCATGGTGAACCTTGGTTCCAGATTCACGCTTCAAGGAATCCTCTGTTCATTTCAATCAATAATAAATCAAATGTAAGGGCTTTTACATTAGCATAACAACTAAAAATTTGCTAGCTTATGTGCATCACAGATCGCATAGAAAAGTAACATCGACGAATGTGAGGAAGGAAATTTAATTTGGAAAAAAAAGAAAAAAAAACTTACTGAGAACGAGAACTGGAGAATGCATGATTGTATCAAGTAATGGATAAAACCCTAACTACTGGTATCAACTCAACTCAACTCAACTCAACTCAACAAAACTAAACTCCGGGATCTTTGTCGTATAAAGTAAAAGCGAAGTGAGACTGTTTGGCTTTGCTGTTGACGATGAGTACTTGAAAGAAAGCCCTCAAACCCTCCCCGTTGGCCCCTTTTTCTTCGTAAATGCTTTGTAGAATAGGGAATTATTTCTGCGCCAATTTTGTTTTGTCACGTATACATCCGACCATCAGAAAATTTTGAAATATATTTTACACTATTTTTTTTTAAATTTATATCAATAAATTATTTTCACATTAAAAAATATCATTTTACTCATAAATATATTAAAAAATTATTTTATTATATAAAATTTTAAAAAATAAAAAATTATAATTATAAGAATATCTTAAATTTAATAAAATAAATAAATCTTAACTCCAATATTATAATTATAATTTTATTTAAAAACTATCATGTCAATTTTTTTAATCGTAATTTTATTTAATTTGTATAGGAAAGTTTCTTAATATTAATTATAAAAAAGTCCACAATAATTGTAGGGAATTTTTCACTTCATGTTAATTTTTGTAAACTTCCTTATACTTAATTTAATTATAAAAATGAAATGAAATTATAATTATAAAAATATATAATTAAAAGATATTTTTTATAATTACAAATTCATTTAAAAATTATCGTATTAAATTTTAAAATTTATTTATTTTATTGAATTTTAGGATATTCGGCGCCCGATCTTTGGGCGCTTATTTTTGGGCGCGGCCGTACTCGCGGCTTATTTTTAGCACATGAAGGCCCCTCATAAAGTCTCGCTCCATTTCCGAGTCCGGCGGACAAACTTCGCCAGCCCCCCCACGAAGGCTATAGCCCACCCGTTTTTTTTGTCTTTTTTCGTTGGGGGCTTTCGGTGCCCCGACCTTTGGGCGCTTATTTTTTGGCGCGGCCGTGGCTGCGGCCTATTTTTGCCACACGGAGGCCCCTTGAGAAGTCTCGCCCCATTCCGAGTCCGGCGGACGAACTTCGCCAGCCCCTGCCCCCCACCAAGGCTATAGCCCACCTGTATTTTGGCCTTTTTCCGCTAGGGGCTTTCGGCGCACCGACCTTTGGGCGCGGCCATGCATGTGGCCTATTTTTGGCACACGGAGGCCCCTCGCAAAGTCTCGCTTTATTCCGAGTCCGGCGGATAAACTTCGTCAGCCCCCCCACCAAGGCTATAGCCCACCCGTTTTTATTGGCCATTTTCCGCGGGGGGCTTTCGGCACCCCGACCTTCGGGCGCCTATTTTTGGGCGCGGCTGTGCCCGCAGCCTATTTTTGGCACACGGAGGCCGCTCGCAAAGTCTCGCCCCATTCCGAGCTCGACGGACGAACTTCGCCAGCCCCCCCCACCAAGCTATAGCCCCCCCATTTTTTTGTCCTTTTTCCGCTGGGGTTTTTGGCCCCCCGACCTTCGGGCACTTATTTTTGGGCGCGGCCGTGCCCGCGGCCTATTTTAGCACACGGCGGCCCCTCGCAAAGTCTCTCCCCATTCTGAGTCCGGCGGACGAACTTCGTCAGCTCCCCCCACCAAGGCTACAGCCCATCCCTTTTTTTGGCCTTTTTCCGCTGGGGTCTTTCGGCGACCCGACGTTCGAGCGCTTATTTTTGGGTGTGGCCGTGCCCGCGGCCTATTTTTGGTACACGTAAGCCCCTCGCAAAGTCTCGCCCCATTCCGAGTCCGGCGGACGAACTTTACCAGCCCCCCCACCAAGGCTATAGCCCACCCATTTTTTTGGCCTTTTTCCGCCTGGGGCTTTCGGTGCCCCTAATTTCGTGTGCTTATTTTTGGGCGCGGCCGTGCCCGCTGCCTATTTTTGGCATACGGAGGACCCTCGCAGAGTCTCGCCCCATTTTGAGTCTGATGAACGAACTTGGCCGCCCCCCCCCCCACCAAGGCTATAGCCCACCCGTTTTTTTGGCCTTTTTCCGCTAGGGGCTTTTGGCGCCCCGACCTTCGAGGGCTTATTTTTGGGCGCGGCCGTGCCCACGGCCTAATTTTGGCACACGGAGGACCCTTGCTAAGTGTCGCCCCATTTCGAGTCCGGCAGACGAACTTCGCCAGCCCCCCCCACTAAGGCTATAGCCCACTCGTTTTTTTGGCCTTTTTCCGCTGGGGGCTTTTGGCGCTTCGACCTTCGGGTGCTTATTTTTGGACGCGGCCGTGCCCGTGGCCTATTTTTGGCACATGCAGGCCGTTCGCAAAGTCTCACCCCATTCAGAGTCCGGCGGATGAACTTGGCCAGCTCCACCCCGTAAGGCTATAGGCCAACCGTTTTTTTGGCCTTTTCCAGCTGGGAGTTTGGCGCCCCGACCTTCGGGCGTTTATTTTTAGGCGCGGCTTTGCCCGCGCCCTAGTTTTGGCACATGGAGGCCGCTCTCAAAGTCTCGCCCTATTCCGAGTCCGGCGGACGAACTTCGCCAGCCCCCCAACTAAAGCTATAGCCCGCCCGTTTTTTTAGCGTTTTTCCACTGGGGGCTTTTGGCACTCCGACCTTCGGGTACTTATTTTTTGTCGCGGCCGAGCCCGCGGCCTATTTTTGGAACACGGAGGCCGCCCGCAATGTCTCGCCCCATTCCGAGTCTGGCAGACGAACTTCGCCAACCCCCCCCCCCACTAAGCCTATAGCCCACCCATTTTTTTGGCATTTTTCTGCTGGGGGCTTTGGGCATCCGAACCTTCGGGCGCTTATTTTTGAGCACGGACGTGCCCGTGGCCTATTTTTGGCACATGGAGGCCGCTAGCAAAGTCTCGCCCCATTCCGAGTCTGGCAGACGAACTTCGCCAGCACCCCCCACCAAGCCTATAGCCCACCCATTTTTTTGGCATTTTTCTGCTGGGGGCTTTGGGCATCCGAACCTTCGGGCGCTTATTTTTGAGCACGGACGTGCCCGTGGCCTATTTTTGGCACATGGAGGCCGCTAGCAAAGTCTCGCCCCATTCCGAGTCTGGCAGACGAACTTCGCCAGCACCCCCCACCAAGACTATAGCCCACCCATTTTTTTGGCATTTTTCTGCTGGGGGCTTTTGGTGCTCCGACCTTCGGGCGCTTATTTTTTGGTGCGGCTGTGCCCGCGGCCTATTTTTTCCACACGCAGGTCGCTCGCAAAGTCTCGACCCATTCCAAGTCCAGCGGACGAACTTCGCCAGCCTGAGGCCGCCCGCAATGTCTCGCCCCATTCCGAGTCTGGCAGACGAACTTCGCCAACCCCCCCCCCCACCAAGCCTATAGCCCACCCATTTTTTTGGCATTTTTCTGCTGGGGGCTTTGGGCATCCGAACCTTCGGGCGCTTATTTTTGAGCACGGACGTGCCCGTGGCCTATTTTTGGCACATGGAGGCCGCTAGCAAAGTCTCGCCCCATTCCGAGTCTGGCAGACGAACTTCGCCAGCACCCCCCACCAAGACTATAGCCCACCCATTTTTTTGGCATTTTTCTGCTGGGGGCTTTTGGTGCTCCGACCTTCGGGCGCTTATTTTTTGGTGCGGCTGTGCCCGCGGCCTATTTTTTCCACACGCAGGTCGCTCGCAAAGTCTCGACCCATTCCAAGTCCAGCGGACGAACTTCGCCAGCCCCCCCCTCCAAGGCTATAGCCCACCTGTTTTTTTGGCCTTTTTCCGCTGGGAGCTTTTGCTACACCGACCTTCGAGCGCTTATTTTTTGGCGCGGCCATTCCCCCGGCCTATATTTGGCAAATAGAGGCCCCTCGCAAAGTCTCGCCCTATTCTGAGTCCGGCGGACGAACTTCGCCAACCCGCCCCACCAAGGCTATAGCCCACCCGTATTTTTGGCCTTTTTCCGCTGGGGGCTTTTGGTGCCCCGAGCTTCGGGCTCTTATTTTTGGGCGCGGCCATGGCCGCGGCCTATTTTGGGTCCACGGAGGCCCCTCGTAAAGTTTCGCCCCATTCCGAGTCCGGCGGACGAACTTCGTTAGCTCCCCCCACCAAGGCTATAGCCCACCCCTTTTTTTGGCCTTTTTCCGCTGGGGGATTTCGGCACCCCGACATTCGAGTGCTTATTTTTGGACGCGGCCGTGCCCGCGGCCTATTTTTAGTACACGGAGGCCCCTCGCAAAGTCTCGCCCCATTCCGAGTCTGGCGGACGAACTTCGCCAGCCCCCCCACTAAGGCCATACCCCACCTATTTTTTTGGCCTTTTTCCACCGGGGGGCTCTCGGTGCCCCGACCTTAGGTCGCTTATTTTTGGACGCGACCGTGCCCGTAGCCTATTTTTGGCACACGGAGGCCCCTCGCATAGTCTCGCCCCATTACTAGTCCGGCGGACGAACTTCGCCAGCCCCCCCACCAAGGCTATAGCCCATCCGTTTTTTTTGGCCATTTTCCGCGGGGGATTTTCGGCACCCCGACCTTCGGGCCCCTATTTTTGGGTGCGGCTGTGTCCGCGGCCTATTTTTGGCACACGGAGGCCGCTCGTAAAGTCTCGCCCCATTCCGAATCCGACAGACGAACTTCGCCAGCCCCCGCCCCATGGCTATAGCCCACCTGTTTTTTGGGCATTTTTCCGCAGGGGGGCTTTGGCGCCCCAACCTTC
>MKYO02027230.1:0-44888 GCA_002013955.2 Citrus medica | reverse complement strand
CCCACCAAGGCTATGGCTCCCCCGTTTTTTTGGCCTTTTTCCGCTGGTGGCTTTTGGCGCCCCGACCTTCGGGCTCTTATTTTTGGGCGCGGCCGTGCCCGCGGCCTATTTTTGGCACATGGAGGCCCCTCGCAAAGTCTCGCCCCATTCCGAGTCCGGTGGACGAACTTCGTCATCTCCCCCCAACAAGCCTATAGCCCACCCGTTTTTTTGGCCTTTTTCCGCTGGGTTCTTTCGGCGACCCGACGTTCGAGCACTTATTTTTGGGTGTGGCCATGCCCGCAGCCTATTTTTGGTACACGTAAGGCCCTCGCAATGTCTTGCCCCATTCCGAGTCCGGCAGACGAACTTTGCCAGCCCCCCCACCAAGGCTATAGCCCACCCATTTTTTTGGCCTTTTTCCGCCGAGGGCTTTCGATGCCCCTACTTTCGTGTGCTTATTTTTGGGCGCGGTCATGCCCGCTGCCTATTTTGGCATACGGAGGACCCTCGCAGAGTCTCGCCCCATTTCGAGTCCGACGGACGAACTTCGCCATCCCCACCCCCAAGGCTATAGCCCACTCGTTTTTTTGGCCTTTTTCCGCTGGGGGGTGTTGGCAACCCGACCTTCGGGCGGTTCTTTTTGGGCGCAGCTGCACCCGCGGCCTATTTTTGGCACACGGTGGCTCCTCGTAAACTCTCACCCTATTCCGAGTCCGGCGGTCTAACTTTGCCAGCCCCACCCCCCAAAGCTATAGCCCACCCGGTTTGTTGGCCTATTTCCGCTGGGGGCTTTTGCGCCCTGACCTTCGAGCGCTTATTTTTGGGTATGGCTATGCCTGCGGCCTATTTTTGGCACATGGAGGCCCCTCGCAAAGTCTCGCCCCATTCTGAGTCCGGTGGACGAACTTGGCCAGCCCCACCCCCCACGACTATAGCCCACCCAGTTTTTTTGGCCTTTTTCCGCAGGGGGCTTTGGCGCCCCGACCTTCGGGGGCTTATTTTTTGTCACGGCCATGCCCGTGGCCTATTTTTGGCACACGCAGGCCGCTTGCAAAGTCTCGCCCCATTCCGAGTCCGGCGGACGAACTTGGCCAGCTCCACCCCGCAAGGCTATAGCCCACCCGTTTTTTTGGCCTTTTCCAGCTGGGAGGCTTTGGCGCCGTGACCTTCGGGTGATTATTTTTAGGCGCGGCTTTGCTCGCACCCTAGTTTTGGCACACGGAGGCCGCTCGCAAAGTCTCGCCCCATTCTGAGTCCTGCGGACGANTCGCCCGCCCCCCCCCCCCCCCACCAAAGCTATAGCTCGCCCGTTTTTTTAGTGTTTTTCCGCTGGGGGCTTTTTTCGCCCCGACCTTCGGGCGCTTATTTTTGGTTGAGGCCGAGCCCGCGGCCTATTTTTAGAACACTAAGGCTGCTCGCAATGTCTCACCCCATTCCGAGTCCGGCGGATGAACTTCGCCAGCCCCCCCCACAAAGGTTATAGCTCACCCATTTTTTTGGCCTTTTTCCGCTAAGGGCGTTTGGTGCCCCGACCTTCGGGCGCTTATTTTTGGGTGCGGCTTTGCTAGTGGCCTATTTTTGGCACACGGAGGCCACCCACAAAGTTTCACCCCATTCCGAGTCCGGACGACGAATTTTACCACCCCCCGACCAAGGTTATAACCCACCCGTTTTTTTAGCCTTTTTCCGCTGGGGCCTTTGGGCACCCCAACCTTTGGGAGCTTAATTTTGGGAGCGGATGTGCCCGCGGCCTATTTTTGAACACGCAGGCCGCTCGTAAAGTCTCACCCCATTCCAAGTCCAGCGAACGAACTTCTCCAGCCCCCCCACCAAGGCTATAGCCCACTGTTTTTTTGGCCATTTTCCGCTGGGGGCTTTTGGCGCACCGACCTTCGGGCACTTATTTTTGGACGTGGACGTTCCCGCGGCCTATTTTTGGCACACATAGGCCACTCGCAAAGTCTTGCCCCATTCCGAGTCCGGCAGATGAACTTCGCTAGCTCCCCCCACCAAGGCTATAGTCCACCCGTTTTTTTGGCATTTTTCCGCTGGGGGCTTTTGGTGCTTTGACCTTCGGGCGCTTATATTTGGGCGCGGCCATGCCCGCGGCCTATTTTTTGCACACGGAGGACCCTCGGAAGGTCTCACCCCTTTCCGAGTCCGGCGGACAAACTTCGCCAGCCCCCCCCAGCAAGGCTATAGCCCACCCTTTTTTTTTTTGCCTTTTTCCGCCGGGGGCTTTAGGGGCCCTGACCTTCAGGCGCTTAATTTTCGGCGCGGCCATGCCTGCGCCCTAGTTTTGGCACATGGAGGCCCCTTGGAAATGCTCGCCCCATTCCGAGTCCAGCGGACGAACATCGCCAGCCCCCCACCAAGGCTTTGGCCCACCCGTTTTTTTGGCATTTTTCCGCAAGGGGGCTTTGGCGCCTCGAACTTCGAGCGCTTATTTTTGGGCGCGGCTGAGCCCGTGGGGTAGTTTTGGCACACGGAGGCCCCTCGCAAAGTCTCACCCCATTCTGAGTCCGGCGGATGAACTTCGCCAGCCCCACCCCCCAAGGCTATAGCCCACCCATTTTTTTGGCCTTTTTCTACAAGGAGGCTTTGCGCCCCGACCTTTGGGCGCTTATTTTTGGACGCGACTATACCCGCGGCCTATTTTTGGTACACGGAGGTCCTTCGCAAAGTCTCGGCTCATTCCGAGTCCGGCAGACGATCTTCGCCAGCCCCACCCCCCAAGGCTATAGCCCACCCATTTTTTTGGCCATTTTCCGCAAAGGGGCTTTGGCACACGACCTTTGGGCGCGGCTTTGTCCGTGGCCTATTTTTGGTACACAGAGGCCCCTCGCACAGTCTCGCCCCATTCCGAGTCCGGCGGACGAACTTCGCCAGCCGCACCCCCCAAGGCTATAGCCCACCCATTTTTTTGGCCTTTTTCTGGAAAGGGGCTTTGGCGCCCCGACCTTCGGGCCCTTATTTTATAGCGATGCTATGCCCGCGGCCCATTTTTGGTACACGGAGGACCCTCGCAAAGTCTAGCCCCATTCCGAATCCGACGGACGAACTTTTCCAGCCCCACCTCCCAAGGCTATAGCCCACCCGTTTTTTTGGTCTTTTTCCTTAGGGGGGCTTTGGCGCCCCAACCTTCGGGCGCTTGTTTTTGGGTGCGGCTGTGCCCGTAGACTATTTTTGGCACACGGAGGCCCCTCACAAAGCCTCGCCCCATTCCGAGTCCGGCGGACGAACTTCGCCAGCCCCACCCCCCAAGGCTATAGCCCACCCATTTTTTGGCCTTTTTCTGCAGGAGCACTTTGGCGCCCCGACCTGCGGGCGCTTATTTTTGTCCGCGGCTGTGTTCGCGGTCTATATTTGGCACACTGAGGCCGCTCAAAAAAGGCTCGCCCCATTCCGAGTACGGCAGACGAACTTCGCCTGCCCCACCACTCAAGGCTTTAGCCCACCCATTTTTTTGGACTTTTTCCGCAAGGGGGCTTTGGCGCCCCGACCTTCAGGCGCTTATTTTTGTGCACGGCTGTACCCACGGCCTATTTTTGGAAGACGGAGGCCCCTCGCAAAGTCTCACTGCATTCCGAGTCCAGCGGACGAACTTCGCCAGCCCCATCCCCCAAGGCTATATCCCACCCGATTTTTTGACATATATCCGTAGGGGGGCTTTGGCGCCCTGACCTTCGAGCGCTTATTTTTGGGCGCGGTTGTGCCCTCGGCCTATTTTTGGCAAACGGAGGCCCCTCGCAAAGTCTCACTGCATTCCGAGTCCAGCGGACGAACTTCGCCAGCCCCACCCCCCAAGGCTATAGCCCACCCGTTTTTTTGGCATTTTTCCGCCGAGGGGCTTTGGCGCCCCGACATTCGGGAGCTTATTTTTGGGTGCGGCTGTGCCCACGGCCTATATTTGGTACACGGAGGCCCCTCGCATAGTCTTACCCCATTCCGAGTCCGCCGGACGAACTTTTCCAGCCCACCCCCCAAGGCTATAACCCACCCGATTTTTTGGCCTTTTTTCGCTGGAGGACTTTGGCGTCCAGACTTTCGGGCATTTATTTTTGGGCGCGGCTGCGCCTGTGGCCTATATTTGGAACACGGAGGCCCCTCACAAAGTCTCGCCCCATTCCGAGTCCGGCGGAGGAACTTCGCCTGCCCCAACCCCCAAGGCTATAGCCCACCCGTTTTTTTGGCCTTTTTCCGCCGGGGGGCCTTGGTGCGCCGACCTTTGGGCGCTTATTTTTGGGCTCGGCTGTGCCCGTGGCCTATATTTGGCACACGGAGGCCCCTCACAAAGTGTCGCCCCATTCCGAGTCCGGCGGACGAACTTCGCCAGCCCCACCCCCCAAGGCTATAGCCCACCCATTTTTTTGGCCTTTTTCCGGAAGGGGGCTTTGGCGCCCCGACCTTCGGGCCCTTATTTTTGAACGAGGTTGTGCCCGTTGCCTATTTATAGCACACCCGTTTTTTTGGCCATCTTCCGTAGGGGGGCTTTGGCACCCCGACTTTCGGGCGCTTAATTTTGGGCTCGGCTGTGCCCGCGGCCTATTTTTGGCACACGGAGGCCCCTCACAACGTCTCGCTCAATTCCGAGTCCGGCGTACGATCTTCGCCAGCCTCACCCCCCAAGGCTATAGCCCACCCGTTTTTTTGGCTTCTTTCCGCAGGGGGGCTTTGGCTCCCCGAGCTTCGGGTGCTTATCTTTGGGCGTGGCAGTGTCCGCGGCCTATATTTGGGACACGGAGGCTCCTCGCAAAGTCTCGCCCCATTCTGAGTCTAGCGGACGAACATTACCAGCGCCACCCCCCAAGGCTATAGCCCACCAGTTTTTTGGCCTTTTTCCGCAGGGGTACTTTGGCGCCCCAACTTTCGGGGGCTTATTTTTGGGCGCGGCTGTGCCTGCCGCCTATTTTTGGCACACGGAGGCCCCTCGCAATGTCTCTCCCCATTCTGAGTCTGGCGGACGAACTTCGCCAGACCCACCCCCCAAGGCTATAGCCCATCCATTTTTTGGCATTTTTCCGTAAGGGGGCTTTGGCCCCCCGGTCTTCGGGCGCTTATTTTTGGGCGGGGCTGGACCCGCGGCCTATTTTTTGCATGCGGAGGCCCCTCGCAAAGTCTTGCCCTATTCCGAGTCCGGCGGACGAACTTCGCCAGCGCCACCCCTCAAGGCTATGGCCCACCCGTTTTTTTGGCCTTTTTGCTCAGGGGGACTTTGGCGCCCCAACCTTCGGGCTCTTATTTTTGGGTGCGGCTGTGCCCGCGGCCTATTTTTGGCACACGGAGGTCCCTCGCAAAGTCTCACCCCACTCCGAGTCCGGCGGATGAACTTCGCCAGCCCCACCTGCCAAGGCTATAGCCCACCCATTTTTTTGGCCTTTTTCCGCAAGGGGGCTCTGGCGCCACGACCTTCGCGCTCTTATTTATGTGCGCGGCTGTGCCCGCTGCCCATTTTTGGCACACGGAGGCCCCTCGTAAAGTCTCGCCCCATTTCGAGTCCGGCGGATGATCTTCGCCAGCGCCACCCCTCATGGCTATAGCCCACCCATTTTTTTGGCGTTTTTCCGCAGGGGGGCTTTGGCACCCCGACCTTTGGGCACTTATTTTTGGGTGCGGCTGTGCCCGCGGCCTATTTTTGCCTCACGGGGGCCCCTCACAAAGTCTCGGTCCATTCCGAGTCCGGCGGACGATCTTTGCCAGCCCCACCCCCCAAGGCTATAGCCCACCCATTTTTTTGGCCTTTATCCGCAGGGGACTTTGGTGGCCCGACCTTTAGGCGCTTATCTTTGGGTGCGGCTGTGCTCGCGGCCTATATTTGGCACACGGAGGCCCCTCGCAAAGTCTCACCCCATTCCGAGTTCGGCTGACGAACTTCGCCAGCCCCACCCCCAAAAGCTATAGCCGACCCATTTTTTTGGCCTTTTTCCGCAAGGGGGCTTTGGCGCCCCGACCTTCGGGTGCTTATCTTTGGGTGTGGCTGTGCCCGTGGCCTATTTTTGGCACACGGAGGCCCTTCACAAAGTCTCGTCTCATTCTGAGCTCGGCGGATGATCTTCGCCTGCTCCACCCCCCAAGGCTATAGCACACCCGTTTTTTTGGCCTTCTTCCGTAGGGGGGCTTTGGCGCCCCGATTTTCGGGCGCTTATTTTTGGGTGCGGCTGTGTCCGCGGCCTATATTTGGCACACGGAGGCCCCTCGCAAAGTCTCGCCCCATTCCGAGTCCGGCGGACGAACTTCACCAGCCCCACCCCCCAAGGCTATGGCCCACCCATTTTTTTGGCCTTTTTCCGCAGGGGTACTTTGGCGCCCCAGCCTTCGGGTGCTTATTTTTTGGTGTGGCTGTGCCCGCGGCCTATATTTGGCACACGGAGGGCCCTTGGAAAGTCTCGACCTATTCTGAGTCCGGCGGACGAACTTCACCAGCCCCACCCCCCAAGGCTATAGCCCACCCATTTTTTGGCCTTTTTCTGCCAGAGGGCTTTGGCCCCCCGACCTTCAGGTGCTTATTTTTGGACGTGACTGTGCCTGCGGCCTATTTTTTGAACACGGAGGCCCCTTGCAAAGTTTCACCCCATTCCGAGTCTGGCAGAGGAACCTCTCCAGCCCCATCCCCAAGGCTATAGCCCACCAGTTGTTTTGGCCTTTTTCCGTAGGGGGGTTTTGGCGCCCCAACCTTTAGGCGCTTATTTTTGGGCGCGGCTGTGGCCGCGGCCTATATTTGGCACATGGGGGGCCATAGCAAAGTCTTGCCCCATTCTGAGTCCGGCAGACGAACTTTACCAGCCCCACCCCCCAAGGTTACAGCCCACCCCTTTTTTGGCCTTTTTCTGCCAGGGGGCTTTGGCCCCCCGATCTTCAGGTGCTTATTTTTGGACGTGACTGTGCCCGTGGCCTATTTTTTGGACACGGAGGCCCCTTACAAAGTTTCACCCCATTCTGAGTCCGCGGAGGAACCTCTCCAGCCCCATCCCCAAGGCTATAGCCCACCAGTTGTTTTGGCCTTTTTCCGCAGGGGGGCTTTGGCGCCCCAACCTTCAGGTGCTTATTTTTTGGCGCGGCTGTGCCCGCGACCTATATTTGGCACATGGAGGGCCCTCGCAAAGTCTCGCCCCATTCTGAGTCCAGCGGACGAACTTCACCAGCCCCACCCCCCAAGGTTACAGCCCACCTATTTTTTGGCCTTTTTCCGCAAAGGGGGCTTTGGCCTCCCGACCTTCAGGTGCTTATTTTTGGATGCGGCTGTGTCCACGGCCTATTTTTTGAGTATGAAGGCCCCTTACAAAGTTTCGCCCCATTCCGAGTCCAGCGGAGGAACCTCGCCAACCCCATCCCCAAGGCTACAGCCCACCAGTTTTTTTGGCCTTTTTCCGCGGGGGGGCTTTAGCGTCCCAACCTTCAGGCGCTTATTTTTGTGTGCGGCTATGCCCGCGGCCTATTTTTGGCACATGGAGGCCCCTCGCAAAGTCTCGCCCCATTCTGAGTCCGGCGGACAATTTTCACCAGCCCCACCCCCCAAGGCTATAGCCCAGCCATTTTTTTGGCCTTTTTCCGCAAGAGGGCTTTGGCGCACCGACCTTTGGGCGCTTATTTTTGTGTGTGGCTGTGCCCGCGGCCTATTTATTGCACACGGAAGCCCCTTGCAAATTCTCACCCCATTCCGAGTCCGGCGGACGATCTTCGCCAACCCCAACCCCCAAGGCTATGGCCCACTAGTTTTTTTGGCCTTTTCCGCAGGGGGGCTTTGGCGCCCCGACCTTCGGGCTCTTATTTTTGGGCATGGCTGTGGCCATGGCCTATATTTGGCACACGGAAGCCCTTCGCAAAGCCTCGCCCCATTCCGAGTCCGGTGGACGAACTTTTCCAGCCCCACCTACCAAGGCTATAGCCCACCCATTTTTTTGGCCTTTTTCCGCAGGGGGGCTTTGGTGCCCCGACCTTCGGGTGCTTATTTTTTAGGGCGGTTGTGCCCACGGCCTATATTTGGCACACGGAGGCCCGCCGCAATGTCTCGCCACATTCCGAGTCCAGCGGACGAACTTTTCCAGCCCCACCCCCCAAGGCTATAGCCCACCCGTTATTTTGGCTTTTTTCCGCAAGGGAACACTGGCGCGCGGACCTTCGGGCGCTTATTTTTGGACGGGGCCGTGCCCGCGGCCTATATTTGGCACACGGAGGCCCGCCGCAATGTCTCGCCACATTCCGAGTCCAGCGGACGAACTTTTCCAGCCCCACCTACCAAGGCTATAGCCCACCCATTTTTTTGGCCTTTTTCCGCAGGGGGGCTTTGGTGCCCCGACCTTCGGGTGCTTATTTTTTAGGGCGGTTGTGCCCGCGGCCTATATTTGGCACACGGAGGCCCGCCGCAATGTCTCGCCACATTCCGAGTCCAGCGGACGAACTTTTCCAGCCCCACCCCCCAAGGCTATAGCCCACCCGTTATTTTGGCTTTTTTCCGCAAGGGAACACTGGCGTGCGGACCTTCGGGAGCTTATTTTTGGACGGGGCCATGCCCGCGGCCTATTTTTTACACATGTAGGCCCCTCGCAATGTCTCACTCCATTCCGAGTCCGGCGGACGATCTTCGCCAGCCCCACCCCCCAAGGCTATATCCCACCCATTTTTTTGGACTTTTTCCGCAAGGGGACTTTGGCGTCCCGACTTTCGTGCGGTTATTTTTGCACGCGGCTGTGGCCGTGGCCTATTTTTGGCTCACGAAGGCCCCTCGTAAAGTCTTGCCCCATTCCGAGTGCGGCGGACGATCTTCGCCATCCCCACCCCCCAAGGCTATATAGCCCACCCGTTTTTTTGGCCTTTTTCCGCAGGGGGCTTTGGCGCCCCAACCTTTGGGTGGTGTTGTGCCCGTGGCCTATTTTTGGCACACGAAGGCCCTTCGCAAAGGCTCGCCCCATTCCGAGTCCAGCGGACGATCTTTGCCAGCCCCACACCCCAAGGCTATAGCCCACCCATTTTTTTGGCCTTTTTCCGGAATGGGGCTTTGGCGTCCCGACCTTCGTGCACTTATTTTTGGACGCGGCTGTGCCCGTGGCTTATATTTGGCACACGGAGGCCCCTCGCAAAGTCTCGGTCCATTCCAAGTCTGGCGGACGATCTTCGCCAGCCCCACCCCCAAGGGTATATAGCCCACCCATTTTTTTGGCCTTTTTCCGCAGGGGGCTTTGTCGCCCCGATCTTCGGGTACTTATTTTTGGACGCGGCTGTGCTTGTGGCCTATTTTTGGCACACGAAGGCCCCTCGCAAAGTCTCGCCCCATTCCAAGTCTGGCGGACGAATTTCGCCAGTGCCACCCCCCAAGACTATGGCCCACCCGTTTTTTTGGCCTTTTTCCGCAGGGGGGCTTTGGCGCCCCTGCCTTCGGGCGCTTATTTTTGAGCGAGGCTGTACCCACAGCCTATTTTCGGCACACGGAGGCCCCTCACAAAGTCTCGCCCCATTCCGAGTCCGGCGGACGAACTTTGCCAGCCCCACCCCCAAGGTTATAGCCCACCCATTTTTTTGGCCTTTTTCCGCGAGGGGGGCTTTGGCGCCCCAAACTTTGGGTGCGGCTGTTCCCGCGGCCTATTTTTGGCATACGAAGGCCCCTCACAAAGTCTCGCCCTATTCTGAGTCCGGCGGACGATCTTCGCCAGCCCCACCCCCGAAGGCTATATAGTCCACCCGTTTTTTTGGACTTTTTCCGCAGGGGGGCTTAGTCGCCCTGACCTTCGGGCACTTATTTTTGGGTGCGGCTGTGCATGCGGCCTATTGTTGGCCCACGGAGGACCCTCGCAAAGTCTCGCCCCATTCCGAGTCTGGCGTACGAACTTCACCAGCGCCACCCCCCAAGGCTATGGCCCACCCATTTTTTTGGCCTTTTTCTGCGGGGGGGCTTTGTCTTCCCGCCCTTCGGGCCCTTATTTTTGGACGCGGCTGTGCAGCGGCCTATTTTTGGCACACGAAGGCCCCTCGCAAAGTCTCGCCCCATTCCGAGTCCGGCGGACGATCTTCGCCAGCCCCACCCCTCAAGGCTATATAGCCCACCTGTTTTTTTGGGCTGTTTCCGCAGGGGGGCTTTGGAGCCCCAACCTTTGGGTGCGGCTGTTCCCGCAGCCTATTTTTGGCACACGAAGGCCCCTCGCAAAGTCTCGCCCTATTCCGAGTCCAGCGGACGATCTTCGCCAGCCCCACCCCCTAAGGCTATATAGTCCAACCGTTTTTTTGGCCTTTTTCCACAGGGGGGCTTAGTCGCCCTGACCTTCGGGCACTTATTTTTGGGCGCGGCTGTGCATGCAGCCTATTGTTGGCCCACGGAGGCCCCTCGCAAAGCCTCACCCCATTCCGAGTCTGGCGTACGAACTTCGCTAGTGCCACCACCCAAGGCTATGGCCCACTCGTTTTTTTGGCCTTTTTCCGCAGGGGGGCTTTGTCGCCCCGACCTTCGGGCACTTATTTTTAGGTACGGCTGTGCCCGCGGCCTATTTTTGGCAGATTGAGGCCCCTTGTAAAGTCTCGCTCCATTCCGAGTCTGGCGGACGAACTTCGCCAGCGCCACCCCCCAAGGCTATGGCCCACTCGTTTTTTTGGCCTTTTTCCGCAAGGGGGCTTTGGCGCCCCGACCTTCGTACGCTCATTTTTGGACGCGGCTGTGCCCGTGGCTTATTTTTAGCACACGAAGGCCCCTCGCAAAGTCTCGCCCCATTCCGAGTCCGGCGGACGAACTTCGCCAGCCCCACCCCCCAACGCTATATAGCTGTCTCTTATACACATCTACGAACTTAGCCAGCCCCACCCCCCAAGGCTATGGCCCACCTATTTTTTGGCCTTTTTCCGCAAGGGGGCTTTGGCGTCCCGACCTTTGTGCGCTTATTTTTTGATGCGGCTGTGCCCGCGGCCTATTTTCGGCACACGAAGGTCCCTCGCCTAGTCTCGCCCCATTCCGAGTCCGGCGGACAATCTTCGCCAGCCCCACCCCCCAAGGCTATATAGCCCACCCGTTTTTTTAGCCTTTTTTCGCAGGGGACCTTTGGCGCCCCAACCTTTGGGTGCGGCTTTTCCCGCGGCCTATTTTTTGCACACGAAGGCCCCTCGCAAAGTCTCGCCCCATTCCGAGTCCGGCGGACGATCTTCGCCAGCCCCACCCCCCAACGCTATATAGCCCATCCGTTTTTTGGCCTTTTTCCGCAGGGGGGCTTACTCGCCCTGAGCTTCGGGCACTTATTTTTGGGAGTGGATGTGTCTGCGGCCTATTTTTGGCCCACGGAGGCCCCTTGCAAAGTTTCGCTCCATTCCGAGTCTGGCGGACGAACTTCGCTAGCCCCCACCCCCAAGGCTATAGTCCACCCATTTTTTTGGCCTTTTTCCGCAAGGGGGCTTTGGCGCCCTGACCTTCGTGTGCTTACTTTTGGACGCGGCTGTACCTGTGGCCTATTTTTGGCACATGAAGGCCCCTCGCAAAGTCTCACCCCATTCCGAGTATAGCGTACGAACTTCGCCAGCGCCACCCCCCAAGGCTATGACCCACCCGTTTTTTTGGCCTTTTGCCGCAGGGGGGCTTTGTCGCTCCGACCTTCGGGCACTTATTTTTGGACGCGGCTGTGCCGTTGACCTATTTTTGGCACACGAAGGCCCCTCGGAAAGTCTCGCCCCATTCCGAGTCTGGCATATGAACTTCGCCAGTGCCACCCGCCAAGGCTATATAGCCCGCCTGTTTTTTTTGCCTTTTTTGCAGGGGGGCTTTGTCGCCCCGACCTTCGGGCACTTATTTTTGGGTACGGCTGTGCCCGCGGCCTATTTTTGGCACACGGAGGCCCCTCTCAAAGTCTCGCTCCATTCCGAGTCTGGCGGACGAACTTCGCCAGCCCCACCCCTCAAGGCTATAGCCCACCCATTTTTTTGTCCTTTTTTCGCAAGGGGACTTTGGCGCCCCGACCTTCGCGCGCTTATTTTTGGATGCGGCTGTGCCCGCAGCTTATTTTTGGCACACGAAGGCCCCTCGTAATGTCTCGCCCCATTACGAGTCTGGCGGACGAACTTCGCCAGTGTCACCCCCCAAGGTTATGGCCCACCCATTTTTTTGGCCTTTTTCCGCAGTGGGGCTTTGGCGCCCCAACCTTCGGGCGCTTATTTTTGGGCGCGGCTGTGCCTGCGGCCTATTTTTGGAACACGGAGACCCCTCGCAAAGTCTCGCTCCATTCCGAGTCTGGCAAACGAACTTCGCCAGCCCCACCCACCAAGGCTATAGCCCACTCATTTTTTTGGCCTTTTTACGCAAGGGGGCTTTGGCACCCCGGCCTTTGTGAGCTTATTTTTGGACGCGGCTGTGCCCGCGGCTTATTTTTGGCACAGGAAGGCCCCTCGCAAAGTCTCGCCCCATTACAACTCTAGCGGACGAACTTCGCCAGCGCCACCGCCTAAGGCTACGGCCCACCCGTTTTTTTGGCCTTTATCCGTAGGGGGGCTTTGGCGCCCCAAACTTCGGGCGCTTATTTTTGGACGCGGATGTGCCTGCGGCCTATTTTTGGAACACGGAGGCCCCTCGCAAAGTCTCGCTCCATTCCGAGTCTGGCGAACGAACTTCGCCAGCCCCACCCCCCAAGGCTATAGCCCACCCATTTTTTTGGCCTTTTTCCGCAATGGGGCTTTGACGCCCCGGCCTTCGTGAGCTTATTTTTGGACGCGGCTGTGCCCGCGGCTTAATTTTGGCACACGAAGGCCCCTCGCAAAGTCTCACCCCATTACGAGTCTGGCGGACGAACTTCGCCAGCGCCACCCCCCAAGGCTATGGCCCACCCATTTTTTTGGCCTTTTTCCGCAGGGGGGCTTTGGCGCCCCAACCTTCGGGCGCTTATTTTTGTGTGCGGCTGTGCCTGCGGCCTATTTTTGGAACACGGAGGCCCCTCGCAAAGTCTCGCTCCATTCCGAGTCTGGCGAACGAACTTTGCCAGCCCCACCCCCCAAGGCTATAGCCCACCCATTTTTTTGGCCTTTTTCAGCAGGGGGACTTTGCCGCCCCAACCGTCGGGCACTTATTTTTGGATGCGGCTGTGCCCACGGCCTATTTTTGGCACACGGAGGCCCCTCGCAAAGTCTCGCCCCATTCTGAGTCCGGCGGACAAACTTCGCCAGCCCCACCTCCCAAGGCTATAGCACACCCATTTTTTTGGCCTTTTTCCGCAAGGGGGCTTTCGCGTCCCAACCTTCGTGCTATTATTTTTGGACGCGGCTGTGCCCGTGGCCTATTTTTGGCACATGAAGGCCCCTCGCAAAGTCTCGCCCCATTCCGAGTCCGGCGGACGATGTTCGGTAGCCCCACCCCCCAAGGCTATGTAGCCCACCCATTTTCTTGGCCTTTTTCCGCAGCGGTGCTTTAGCGCCCCAACCTTTGGGTGCAGCTGTGCCCGCGGCCTATTTTTGGCACCCGGAGGCCCCTCGCAAAGTCTCGCCCCATTCCGAGTCCGGCAGACGATCTTCGCCAGCCCCACCGCCCAAGGCTATATAGCCTACCCGTTTTTTTGGCCTTTTTCCGGGTCGGGGCTTTGGAGCCCCGACCTTCGGGGACTTATTTTTGGGCGCGGCTGTGCTCGGGGCCTATATTTGGCACACGGAGGACCCTCGTAAAGTCTCGCTCCATTCCAAGTTTGGCGGACGAACTTCGCCAGCCCCACCCCTCAAGGCTATAGCCCACCCATTTTTTTGGCCTTTTTCTGAAGGGGGCTTTGGCGCCCCAACCTTCGTGCGCTTATTTTTGGACGCGGCTGTGCCCGCGACTTATTTTTGGCACACGAAGGTCCCTCGAAAAGTCTCGCCCCATTCTGAGTCTTGACACAACTTAAAAGTAATATTTAACTCCTAAGTATAAGAGTGTCTTGTTGTATTATAACTCGGTGAGTCCGAGGTCGATCCACAGAGAAAAGATTTACTTTGATTGTTTTATTTTATCTAAAAATTGAAATTAAAACTTGAATATAAACAACTTAACTTAAATGAAACTATGAAATTGAACTAGTTAGGGTTATGGATCTACACTTAGAAGTAAATAAAACTTAATAAATTCATTTGCCAGTTTTTTTAGATTTATTGCCCAAAAGATTAATTATACAAATTATTATTATTTTCCCTTTAATTTTATGATGGATTAAGTATGTATTGTGCCAAAATTTATTTGTCTACAATAAGTCAAAATACCATTTCACCATGCCTTATATTAAGATATTAAGAATTTATTGTGCCAAATTCATTTGTTTGTCTACAATAAATCAAAATTTCAAAATATAAAACATGTATAAAATTAAATAGAAAATAATTTAATTTATAAAATTAAAAATAGAATTTCATTAAATCATATTTATTTCTTAAGAGTTTCACCTTCCCCTAACTAATATTATTTAGTTAAGCATAATTAAAATAAAAAGAAGTAGTAAAATTGAATTACTTATAATTAAAAGAAATAAAAACAACTAAAATTGGAAATAAAACTAATTTTATTAATGAAAATAATTATACAAAATATTAAAAACACACCTGGAAATCAAGATTACAAGGAGATGGAGAGAATTTGAGAAGAAGAGAGTTGTAGAGAGATGATTAAAACATAAAAATGAGGCCCTATTTATAGAAAAATAAATTCATAATCCAGTGCTTTGCGGTCCATCATAGGCTTCATGCATGTGCTCCTCACAACCCTTAGATCAAGATCCAATGGCTGGTCAAACTTCAAAAGTCAACATCACACATGGCATCATTTGACTCGTCCGATTTACCCAAAGAACGGTTGAGATTTGGCGGGTTAATGGGTGGATCGGGTCGACCCGAATACAAAGATTCGGATCCTCCAACTTGCTTCACCAACCATTGCCACGTGGCACAATCATGGCCATTGAATCATGAACGGTTGAGATTTAGTCAAGATTGCCAGCTATCCCATGCACTCATATCTATTGTAAGCTCATTTCATCATCCAATCAGTACTCGGTCAACAGGAAAAGTCAACTTTTTTTTTACACAAGCTCAATTTTAAGCCGATCTTGATTGATCTTAAGGTTTTCGGTCCTCCGGAGCCTCAAAGTACATGAAATTAATATTTTTCCTAATAAACACATAAAAATTACATAAAAATACACAAAATTAAATATATTTAAAACATAATTAATAATTCATAATATATTACATAAACACAAATATAAATTATAACATAAGCATAAAATAACATATTATCGCTTGATAATTAAACAATTTTTAATACTAATCACACCCCTCAACCAGCTTATTGCTAGCCCTCTAGCAATTAAAGTGTTATATTAAGATTTATAAAATTCACATGCAAGTTAATAATTGTTCATCTATCCTCTAAATTACCAAATAAATGAACTCTTCCAAATTCGTTTACCACATTGATGTTCACTCATTATCCAGAAGATCATCAAACCTTCTTTTGTGCTCAAGTAATTAACACAATACTTATGGGGCTTTATTAAAAGAAAAATAACATTTTCGTTCTAAAATTCATTAGAAATTATATCTTTAGGCAATTGATTATTCATACATATTTTTTTTATATTATATTTCTAACCCGTGTAGCGAGCTTTAGGCCAGTGACTCCCAGACCAGTTGGCCTTAGGGCACTAGGTGTTGAAGCACCCCTACGGAATTAATTACTCGGGTTTCTAATAAACAAACAATATATCTATTACCCATGTAGCGAGCTTTAGGCCAGTGACTCCCAGACCAGTTGACCTTAGGGCACTAGGTGTGGAAACACCCCTACGGACTTAATTACTCGGGTTTCTAGATAAAACAAAATTAATTTTTTTTTTAAATCTACACTTTCTACTACCTCAGATACTTTTCCTAATAAATCAAAAGAAATAAATGCTGTAAAATTTTAACTTACAACCCACTAGTATGTGTCATAATGTGTGTGTGAAGAATGATTCAATAATACCTGTTAAATGAGTAAACAATTAAATAACTTAATAACCAAGTGGAGAGTTCACAAATTTGAGTAATTCAAAGAAAAGGGAACAAAAACAACTTACTATGAATCTCAAAATCAAAATATAATACAACAAGACTATTAGGATGCGTCTCAAAAGTCGTGACTCTTTACACGGCGATCCTAGACAAAAACAATTTTTTTTTTCGGCAAAGAAAAGAAAAGAGAAAAGAGAAAAGAGAAAAAAAAAACACACATATTTAAAACATACGTCAATTATCCCCACCCCACAACCTAATCTAAACATTATCCTAACATTTTATAATTTTACAGATATGCAAAAAAAATAATAAAAATAAATAAAAATAAAAGAGAATAATAAAAGAAGAAGAAGAAGAAGAAGAAGTCTCACCTGAACTTGATGTAGAAGCTTAAAAGTAGATAACAAAGATGAAGAAAAAGTCAAATTTTTTTTTTGTTTTTTTTTTACAACACCCTTAAGATTAAGAAGATGCGTTTCTAGAGAGACTACATTCTCTATATCCTGCCATCTTCGACTCAAATTTGTCCTAAGTTAGTCTTTACAAAAAAAAAATTTTTTTTTTTTTTTTTGTAAACACATAACCAGGACTAAGACATTCCACAATTATCAACTATTCCCTCCCCCCAACCTGAAAAAGACATTGTCCTCAATGTTTTAAAAGGAAAGAGAAAGAGTGTAGAAGACATCACATGAACACTACAACAGAAAATATTTACAAACGGAGAGTTAAATCTAAATCGCACTTCTTAGTACTGCTACTGTTACCGTTACCATCATTAGTCGACCAATTCAGTGCAACAGTCTGTGGATCTGGCTCTGGTGTATAAGCTTGTAAAAGATCAAGTAACTCATTAGCAGTAGAAGCAGAGATAAAGAGTTTTTTTACAGAATGTGGAACAAAATGATTCTTAATTGCATGGTTAATAAAAGTTAGCAAGCCGTCATAAAAATTATTAACATTTAACAAACCGATGGGTTTTTGATGAATGTTCAAGTGGGCCCAAGATGCAAATGTAATTAGTGCCTCAAAAGTTGCAAGATCTCCTGGCAAGAAAATAAAAGCATCAGCATGATTCATCATTTCAGATATTCTCTCTTGCATACTTGATACCACTAATTCTTCTCCAATTGGTGGGCCAGACATGCACACTAGCGGTTTTATGGGTTCTGGAATAATGCCGAGTACTTGGCTTCCTCTAGTAAAAACAGCTTCTGAGACAAGTCTTGATAACCCTCGTTTACCTCCTCCATATACAAGATTCAGTTTCCTCTCTGCTATAACACGACCAAGATCTACAGCTGCCTGAACGAACTCTTTGTACTTTCCATAGTGAAACCCAGAAAGCACACAAATATTTTTGAATTGTTTACTCGAAGATGCTGCCATTGGACTAATTTTTCAAAAACAGGTTGTGAGTGTTTGAAAAACGAGCTCATATTTAAAGATCTTGGTGACATAAATAATGAGAAACAGCTGTAAATGGGTTGGCATATTTGTCAAATGACGAGTAAAGCTCGTGGCTCAATAATTCAAAAACAAACAATAAAAAGAAAATAATGATTAGAAAAAACAAACAATAAAAGAAAACAAATATTTATTAAATACAAAATCACATCGCTAAATGCAATAATGCAAATGATAAAATAACAGTAAAGTAAAATAACAGTGAAGTGAAAGAATATTTACTGGTAGTTGTGATTGTGGCTCACATCTTCCTCTAGTTTTACGTCCAGTAACGGCTTAAACGCCCTCTATGGGTCGAGGATTGGCTTCCCATCCAGTTTTCTTATAAACTGACAAACATGGTCTTTTTGAGTCAGATTCCCAAGACTAAACTGTGCACTTTGTTTTTGGAATAGTATCCACAAATTATAAATTTCTCGTTGCACAAATCCGCTTCGATGTGTCTCAAGAGATCGTAAGATATCATCCAACGATTCTTTACTCATGTCAGCTTTAACGAATTTAATTTTATCTTCACGAATAAAAAAAAAGAATAATAAAAGAAGAAGAAGGGGAGATCTTACCTGAACTTGATGCAGAAGCTTAAAAGAAGATAACAAAAATGAAGAAAAAGTCAAATTTTTTTTTTAACAACACCCTTAAGGTTAAGAAGATGCGTTTCTAGAGAGACTACATTCTCTATATCCTGCCATCTTTGACTCAAATTTGTCCTAAGTTAGTCTTTACAGAAATTTTTTTTTGTTTTTTTGTTTTTTTTTTGTAAAAACATAACCAGGACTAAGACATTCCACAATTATCAACTATTCTCTCCCCCCCAACCTGAAAAAGACATTGTTCTCAATGTTATAAAAGGAAAGAGAAAGAGTTTAGAAGACAGCACATGAACACTACAACAGAAAATATTTACAGATAGAGAGTTAAATCTAAATCGCGCTTCTTATTACTGCTACTGTTACCGCTACCATCATCAGTCGACCAATTCAGTGCAAAAGTCTTTGGATCTGGCTATGGTGTATAAGCTTGTAAGAGATCAAGTAACTCATTAGCAGTGGAAGTAGAGATAAAGAGTTTTTTTACAGAATGTGGAACAAAATGATTCTTTATTGCATGGTTAATAAAAATTAGCAAGCCGTCATAAAAGTTATTAACATTTAACAAACCGATGGGTTTTTGATGAATGTTCAAGTGGGCCCAAGATGCAAAAGTAATTAGTGCTTCAAAAGTTGCAAGATCTCCTGGCAAAAAAATAAAAGCATCAGCATGATTCATCATTTCAGATAGTCTCTCTTGCATACTTGATATCACTAATTCTTCTCGAATTGGTGGGCCAGACAAGCACACTAGCGGTTTCATGGGTTTTGGGATAATGCCGAGTACTTGACTTCCTCTGGTAAAAACAGCTTCTGAGACAAGTCTTGATAACTCTCGTTCACCTTCTCCATATACAAGATGCAATTTCCTCTCTGCTATGACACGACAAAGATCTACTGCTGCCTGAACAAACTTTGTACTTTCCATAGTGATACCCAGAAAACACACAAATATTTTTGAATTGTTTACTCGAAGATGCTGCCATTGGACTAATTTTTCAAAAACAGGTTGTGAGTGTTTGAAAAACGAACTCATATNGGAAAATAAATCAAAACACACCAAAATCAAATCTGCAAAATCAAATCAAGTGTGAAAGCGAGCAAAAAAAAAACACACACAATAGAAAAGGAAAATGAACTTACATTCGTCCTCTCATTGAGTTAACCTCAAGCTCCATTTGAAATTCATATATGCCACTCTCTACTGTTCTGAGTTGTCCCTCTAGATCCTCAACATAGGACACGAATTCTGGTGGTTGCAGATCCCAAAGTGGATGTGATTTACAGCTTTGTATCATGCCTCTTAAGTGAAATTTTATATACCGAAATCTTTTAAGATGTGCGAACAAGTATTTTCTCATTGAGGTGCTCATGATGTAAAATGAAAATTGATGAGAGAATGTACAACTGTCAAACAAACACGCTTACACAAGAAAAACAATGTTAAAAAAAACTATGTACAGTGCATCAATCTAAAGAAAAAAAATCAAACAATGAAACAGTAAAATAATAGTAAAAAAATAAAAAAAATAAAATCATTAAAGACTTAATCAAGAACTGGTGGGTCATCCAAATTAATTTCGGTGTCCTCGTCACGTGGGTGATGTTCCAGATATGGTTTTAATCTTTGACCATTAACTTTAAATGTGACACCGTTATTTGGATTCTCAATTTCTATGGCCCCATATGAATATACATTTTTTACAACAAATGGGCCACTCCATTTTGACTTTAACTTTCCTGGAAATAAATGAAGACGAGAATTATAAAGCAACACTTTTTGACCAATCTCAAATGTTTTTCGAAAAATTCTTTTATCATGAAATGCTTTTGTTCTTGCCTTAATAATTCTTGAATTTTCATATGCATCATTCCTTAATTCCTCAAGTTCATTCAATTGCAATTTTCGCACATTACCAGCATCATCCAAATTTGAATTAAAAGCTTTAATAGCCCAAAGTGATTTATGTTCAAGTTCAACAGGTAAATGACAAGGTTTACCATAAATTAACCGATAGGGTGACATTCCTAATGATGTTTTAAATGCAGTGCGGTAAGCCCAAAGTGCATCATTAAGTCTAAGAGACCAATCTTTTCGGTTTGGGTTAATCGTTTTTTTCCAAAATTTATTTTATCTCTCTATTTGCTAATTCAACCTGACCATTTGTTTGAGGATGATAATGGGTAGCAATTTTATGTGTAATTCCATATTTCTTCATTAAAGACTCAAATGACTTATTACAAAAATGCTTACCTCCATCACTGATAATGGCTTGAGGGATTCCAAATCGACTTAAAAAGTTTTCTCTTAAAAATTTAATCACAGTTTTACTGTCATTATTTCGATAAGAAATTGCTTCAATCCATTTTGAGACATAATCAACTGCAACTAATATATACACAAATCCAAAAGATGATGGAAATGGACCCATGAAATCAATTCCCCAACAGTCAAATATTTCAATTTCAAGTATGGGATTTAAGGGCATCATGTTTCTTTTTGTAATTGATCCCAATTTTTGACATTTTTCACAACTTTTGCAGAATTCATATGTGTCTTTAAACATGGTAGGCCAATAAAATCCACACTGTAAAATTTTAGCAGTAGTTTTTCTTGAAGAAAAATGACCACCACATGCTTCAGAATGGCAAAAATTAATGACACTACTTACCTCATTATCAGGAATACATCGCCGAAAAATTTGATCTGGGCAATATTTGAACAAATAAGGATCATCCCAATAAAATTTCTTTACTTCAACAAAAAATTTCTTTTTCTCTTGAGCATTCCATTGCAAAGGCATTTTACCTGTAACAAGAAAATTAACAATATTAGCATACCATGGCATTGAAGTAACAGAAAATAAAAATTCATCAGGGAAAGAATCATTTATGGGTGTTATATCATTGCAGAATTCGGATGTGAGTCTTGATAGATGATCAGCAACAACATTTTCAGCACCCTTTTTATCTTTGATGGTAAGGGCAAATTCTTGTAGTAACAAAATCCAACGAATTAGTCTCGGTTTGGCATCCTGTTTACTCATCAAATATCTCACAGCAGCATGGTCAGTAAACACAACAGATTTAGAGCCAAGTAAATATGAACGAAATTTGTTTAATGCAAATACCACAGCAAGTAATTCCTTTTCAGTTGTAGAATAATTCATTTGAGCACTATCCAAAGTCTTACTCGCATAATAAATCACAAAAGGCTTACCATCCCTTCTTTGTCCTAAAACAGCACCAACAGCAAAATCACTTGCATCACACATTAATTCAAATGGCAAAGACCAATCAGGAGATTGCATAATAGGTGCAGATGTTAAAAGACAAATTATTTTTTCAAACGATTTTTGGCAATCATCATTCCATTCAAATGGTGCATCTTTTAATAAGAGGTTACAAAGTGGTTTAGATATGGCACTAAAGTTTTTTATAAACCTCCTATAAAATCCTGCATGTCCTAAAAAAGATCGCACATCTCTAACTGTTTTTGGTTGTGGCAATTTAGATATGACTTCAATTTTTGCTTTGTCAACTTCAATTCCTTTAATAGAAACAACATGACCCAAAACAATTCCAGAAGTAACCATGTAGTGACATTTTTCCCAATTCAACACGAGTTCTTTTTCAACACATCTTTTTAAAACTTTCTCCAAATTATCAAGGCAATCATCAAAAGAATTCCCAAACACAGTCAAATCATCCATAAAGACCTCTAAACAATGTTCAACCATATCACAAAAAATGCTTAACATACATCTTTGAAATGTTGCAGGAGCATTACAAAGCCCGAATGGCATTCTTTTAAATGCAAATGTTCCAAAAGGACATGTGAATGTGGTCTTTTCTTGGTCCTCAAGTGCTATAGGAATTTGATAATAACCTGAATATCCATCTAAAAAACAGTAGTAGGGATGTCCTGCTACTCTTTCTAAGATTTGGTCAAGGAATGGTAATGGAAAATGATCTTTTCTAGTGGCTTCATTTAATTTTCTATAATCAATGCACATGCGCCAACTAGATGTAATTCGTGTTGGAATTAATTCACCTTTTTCATTTTTAACAACAGTGATTCCAGATTTTTTAGGCACTACTTGTGTAGGACTTACCCACTTACTATCAGAAATAGGGTAGATAATTCCCACATCAAGTAATTTAAGGACTTCTGTTTTGACTACCTCTTTCATGTGTGGGTTTAATCTTCTTTGAGGTTGTTGACATATTTTAGCATTTTCTTCCAAATTAATTCTATGTGTGCAGATTAAGGGATTAATGCCTTTAATGTCATTTAAAGTCCATCCTATTGCATTTTTATGCTTTTTAAGAATAGTAAGTAACTTACCTTCTTGGTCGCTTGTTAAAGTAGAAGAAATCACAACAGGATAAGTTTGTTCTTCTCCAAGAAAAGCATACTTCAATCCTTCAGGCAAAGGTTTCAATTCCATTTTAGGTGCTTCTTGTTGTTCTGTCTTTTCAATACATCCAAGCTCCTCAAATTTTGGCTCGTCATCATAATTTTGTGAAGTCTGCACAGAATCAAGCAACGAATTTATATTAGAAATATCAAGTTCAAGTTGCTTATTTGACTCAATTGAATTAACTAAACAAACATTAGAAAGTTCAGAAAAATCCCCTTTTTGAATATTTTCCTTGATACAAGATTCAAACAATTCCTTTTGTTCATCAGTATCCTCTTCATTCTCATTTTCTTCATTAGGTTGCCTGCACATGTTGAAAACATTCAATTCCAAAGTCATATTCCCAAACGATAAATTCATTAAACCATTCCTACAATTAATCAAAGCATTAGCAGTTGCCAAAAATGGTCGACCTAAAATTACAGGAATTGGTTTGTAATTATTCACAACAGGTTCAGTTTCCAAGACAATAAAATCCACAGGATAAATAAATTTATCAACTTGTACTAAAACATCTTCCACTATTCCTTTTGGTACTTTAACTGATCTATCGGCAAGCAAAAGTGTTGTTGAAGTTGATTTTAACTCACCAAGATTAAATTGAAGATAAACTGAATATGGAAGCAAATTAACACTAGCACCAAGATCTAATAAAGCATGCTCAATTCTGTGGTTACCAATAATACAAGAAATGGTAGGACAACCAGGATCTTTATATTTCAACTTATTATTAGTAGACAGAATTGTACTTACCTGTTCGGCCATAAAAGCACTCTTTCTTACCTTCAATTTCCTCTTAACAGTGCACAAGTCCTTTAAAAATTTGGCATATGAAGGAACCTGCTTGATTGCATCTAATAGAGGAATGTTAACTTTCACTTGCTTAAAGATTTCATAAATTTCAGAAGAGTGGTTTGATTTCTTTGGTTTATTCAATGCATGCGGAAATGGTGGTTCAGGTGGAACACTAGTTATTTCTTCACTAGGTGTAAGTTCATTTAGTCCTTCCTTACCCTTTGAATTTTCATCATTTTCATAAGGTTCAGGCATAGGTCTATCAACAACCTTACCACTACGAAGAGTTATAACTGACTTGACTTGGTCTGTGGGTGGATTTTGTTGAATTTTAGGATTTGGTTGTGGTTGGGCTGGAAATTTTCCTTTTTCTTGAATGGTGAGTGCAGAAGCAATTTTAGCAAGCGTATCTTTCACATCAGAAAAAGTTTGTGCATTTTGATTGTTAATAGCATCTTGCTTTCTGATGAATGAATGCATTGTGTCTTCCAGATTTTTCCAGGGTGGTGGAACATATGGTGCATAAGGCTGAGGATTTTGAAAATTTTGTGGAGGTGGTGCTTGTGAAGATTGTGCATTATTATTATTCCTCCAACTGAAATTCGGATGATTTCTCCAACCAGGATTATAAGTCTGTGAATATGGGTTTGGTTTATTGAAAGTGTTAATGACATTAGCTTGATCATTTAGACATTCTTTAAGTGCAGGCAAAGTGGGACACTCTTGAGTGAAATGATCATTCGAATTACATATGTTACATGCAATTTCTTGAACAGATTTTACTTGATCACTCTTTTTATGCTCCAAAGCTTCAACTTTCCTAACTAGGGATGCAAATTTTGCTTGTAAATCATGATCTTCCCTAAGGTTATGGATTCCTCCACTAGATGGAGATGATTGTTGCTTATTTGTCAATTCAAAAGTTCCAACAGTATCCCAATGTTGTGCATTTTCAGCTAATTGGTCAAGGTAATCTAGTGCATCTTCAGGATTTTTATCCCTAAATTCACCATTACACATCATTTCAACAACCTGTCTACTTTGGGGTATTAAGCCCTCGTAGAAATAAGTGACCAATCGCCAAGTTTCAAAACCATGATGTGGGCATATGTTAAGCAACTCTTTAAATCTATCCCAACATTGGTATAATGTTTCTCCATTTTTTTGAGTGAAAGAAGTGATTTGCCTTTTAAAAGAATTTGTTCTATGAGGTGGAAAGAATTTTTTCAAAAACTGTTCTTGCATGTTATTCCAAGTTCTTACTGATCCAGATCTAAGGTTTTGTAGCCAAGTTTTAGCTTTATCTTTTAATGAAAAAGGAAAAAGCTTTAATCTAATTATGTTCATGCTACAATTTTGGTCCGTGTATGTATTACAAACTTCCTCAAAATCTCTTAGATGCAAGTACGGATTCTCAGATTCTAAACCATGAAATGTTGGTAAAAGTTGGATAATACCTGGTTTAAAGTTGAATCGAGATGCTTCTGGAGGAAATACTATACACGACGGTGCTCCGGTTCTGGTTGGATTCATGTAGTCTCTCAGAGTCCTTGGTTGATTCTGATCATGCCCATGTTGAGATTGGTTGTCTCCTTGATCAATTTGAGGATTAAGTTCGCCCAAAACGTTTTCGCCTTCATTCTCATCCATGATTGGTGGTGGAGATTGAGATCTACGAATTAACCTGCCACTTGAAGATCGAGACCAATGTCTCATGCAAAGGTTATGTTATAAAGATAATATTTACACAAATTGATAACAAAATAAAATAAAATAAAAAATAAATAAGCAAATAATATAAGTATACAAAAGAAAATTAAATAACAAAAATGGTGGTTGAACCCACCAACAAAGTAAAAAATAAAAATAAATAAATAAATGCAAAATAAAAAAAAATGGTGGTTGAACCCACCAATTAAAAAAAATAAAAAATGCAAAATTAAATAAATACTGAAAATTAAATAACTAAAAATAAAAGTTAAGAGTTAGTAGTTAGTAGTTAGTTTGGTGGTTAAACCCACCAATAAAGCAAAAACAAATAAATAAATACAAAATAAAATAAATGCAGAAAATTAAATAACTGAAATTAAATAAAAGTTAGGAGTTAGCAGTTAGTAAGTTAAGAGTTAGTAATTAGAGTTAGTAGTTAAAGTTAGTTTGGTCCAAAATATGTCCAAATATGTCCAAAATAGGTCCAAAATATGTCCAAAGTATGTCCAAATATGTCCAAGTCTTGATTATGTTGAGGAATTTCGTCTAGGGATTCGTTTGCAAATTATTTTTAATTTTATGGTCAAACTGTAATTTTTAGAAGTTTAGAATTAGCAATTTAGGATGAAAGTGAAACAGTTGAAAGATGTCGGGGTCCGAACGTAATTACCAGAAGATTGGGCTAGAAACGAAAATTATTGGGGTGAAACGAGAATTATGAAAGATATGGGGACAAAAGAGAATTTAAGAAAAGAAAAAGGGGGCAAACGAAATTTTACATATAAGAGAAAAATAAAAAACGGAAAAACAAACCAAATAAAAAACTTTTCCCCGGCAACGGCGCCAAAAACTTGACACAACTTAAAACTAATTTTAACTCCCAAGTATAAGAGTGTCTTGTTGTATTATAACTCGGTGAGTCCGAGGTCGATCCACAGAGAAAAGATTTAATTAGTTTATTTTATTTTATCTAAAAATTGAAATTAAAACTTGAATATAAATAACTTAATTTAAATGAAACTATGGAATTGAACTAGTTAGGGTTATGGATCCACTCTTAGAAATAAATAAAACTTAATAAATTCTTTTTGCCAATTTGTTTTAGATTTATTACTCAAAAGATTAATTATACAAATTATTATTATTTTCCCTTTAATTTTATGATGGATTAAGTATTTATTGTGCCAAAATTTAATTTGTCTACAATAAGTCAAAATACCATTTCACCATGCCTTATATTAAGATCTTAAGAATTTATTGTGCCAAATTCATTTGTTTGTCTACAATAAATCAAATTTTCAAAATATAAAACATGTATAAAATTAAATAGAAAATAATTTAATTTATAAAATTAAACATAGAATTTGATTAAATCATATTTATTTCTTAAGAGTTTCACCTTCCCCTAACTAATATTATTTAGTTAAGCATAATTAAAATAAAAAGAAGTAGTAAAATTGAATTACTTATAATTAAAAGAAATAAAAACAACTAAAATTGGAAATAAAACTAATTTTATTAATGAAAATAATTATACAAAATATTAAAAACACACCTGGAAATCAAGATTACAAGGAGATGGAGAGAATTTGAGAAGAAGAGAGTTGTAGAGAGATGATTAAAACATAAAAATGAGGCCCTATTTATAGAAAAATAAATTCATAATCCAGTGCTTTGCGGTCCATCATAGGCTTCATGCATGTGCTCCTCACAACCCTTAGATCAAGATCCAATGGCTGGTCAAACTTCAAAAGTCAACATCACACATGGCATCATTTGACTCGTCCGATTTACCCAAAGAACGGTTGAGATTTGGCGGGTTAATGGGTGGATCGGGTCGACCCGAATACAAAGATTCGGATCCTCCAACTTGCTTCACCAACCATTGCCACGTGGCACAATCATGGCCATTGAATCATGAACGGTTGAGATTTGGTCAAGATTGCCAGTTATCCCATGCACTCATATCTATTGTAAGCTCATTTCATCATCCAATCAGTGCTCGGTCAACAGGAAAAGTCAACTTTTTTTACACAAGCCCAATTTTAAGCCGATCTTGACTGATCTTAAGGTTTTCAGACCTCCGGAATCCAAATTTGACCTCCGTTTATCTGTTTGGAGCTTCGAAGTACGTGAAATTAATAATTTTCCTAATAAACACAAAAATACACAAAATTAAATATATTTAAAACATAATTAATAATTCATAATATATTACATAAACACAAATATAAATTATAACATAAGCATAAAATAACATATTATCGCTTGATAATTAAACAATTTTTAATACTAATCACTCACACCACTATTCCCTGCTTTGCACCGCAAAATTCTTGGATCGCTCCGATCGTTTCACGTGACTAGTACCGTATACGTGAATAGTGCCGTATACATGAATAATGCCATATACGTGAATAGTAACACTTACGTAAACAATACCCGACTCCAACAAAATTCAACCAATAGCTTTGATACTACTGTTAGGAAATTAGTGGGTGAAGTAGACACCCATCTAAAATAAAATTGGAAGAAAATAAAGAACAAGCACAAAATAGGACACAAAAAATTACGTGGTTCTGCTTTTAGTCTATGTCCACGGGCGAAAATAGAAGGAAAATATTTCACTAGTGAAATAAGGATTACAAGTATTGTAATATTTTGTCTCACTATCCAAAATTCCAATACACCAAATCTTTCACCACTAATTACACAAGAGTATTAAAACTCTTAATCTCACACAACTCTTTCTCTTTTACAAAACAGAGAAGAGAAACTTAAGAAAAATGGAATGAATAAAATGAGGAGGGAGCCTTTCTATTTATAGCCAAAGTTTTGGCTATTAAATTATTATTATATTTTAATTTTCTTGGGGGGCATCCTATTCTTCCATCTTCCTCTTTCTTCTTTTTCTTCATTCCAAATTTGCTGCTGCCAAATTCTTCTTCAAACAAAGTTGTTGTTGACCATCTAGATGACCACTTTATACCATCTAGATGCCCACTTTGTTTGACATATCCAAGCTTCTTTATGCAAATACAACAAACCAAAATTAAGATCGATGTAATTTTATGCAAAGTTTTAGTATCAAGAAAACCCAATAAAGATAAATAAATTAAATTTAAAAAAAGACAAATTGCACGGGTCAAATGTTTATTTATAAATAACTTATAATTTTTACCTTGGGGAGGAGTAGGCAATGAGCTCAAATTTATTTTTTTTGAAATGTCATGAACAATGATCGATCATACTTAAGAGCCTATTTAGGATTTCGGTTGTTGATAAAATAAGTTGCTTCTGCTGTGCGGATGCAATAAGCAGCTAATTCAAAAAAAGAAACTTGGTGTTTGATAAACTGTGTTGTTGCGGTTGATGTGAGTTTGAAAAGTAATGTACATGCATTTGGTAAATTTTATTATAAATGAGTTATTTTATCATATAATGACCAAAATAAACATAAGTTTATATTATCTTTTTCTTTTAAGTAATTTTAATAATGTTTAGACATTCCCTTTTCCTTGTAAAACAAGTAAAATTATATTAAGTGAAAAAGCTTAATAATTTGTTATATAAAATTTGATAAAAATTCACACTAGTATATAATCCAGATAAAATAAAAAAGTAATATGTATTACTTTCACATTAAACTTCTTGCAATAAACACAATGACTGTAGAAAAAAATATAAATAGATTGAATGTTAAAAGTCATGGTTATGAAATTGATTTTAAAAGTTATGGTTATTTTTCATATAAAATTGTTCATAGTTCCAAAAAAATTTACATAATTATATGCAAGTTTTTTTTAAAAAAAATCTTATAATAGAAAATATAAGTATAATATACAAAATATGAACTTATATTAGAGAGAATATATAGTAGTTGTGGTGGTAATTTAATTGTGGTGGTAATATGATATCTAATAACTTATATATTAGAGTGTATGAAAAATAATTATTTTGTTAAAATATTAATTAAGGTTATAATAAGAACTTTAAAAAGATGTGGTAGCTTATTTAATAAGCTACTTATGAAAAGTAATCCCCTACCTCCTTTTAAAAGCTACTGTAAAAATGAAGAAAATTATGAAATAAACAGTTTTTACAAAATTTTCCAAACGTTATTTTTATCACAAATTATGAAATAAGCAGCTTATTAAGTTTCAACTTCAATCCCAAACAGGACTTTAATTAGCAAGCTAATTAGAAATTCCAATTGGATGATCAGCAACATATTGATGAGAAGAAATTTCACCCCAATATTTCTTCACCATATATATCATATTGAAACTGAAATTTTGCTGTGAAAATATTGTCAGCCGAAGCCAGGGAATTTATATGGGCAAAGGAAGACTAATACCAGATTGATCGATTTTGCCACCATTTGAAAAAATGTTCTAATTAATAAAGGCAGCAGACTAATAATGGCATTTTGGTACATGCATGAATTTAATTATACATAAACATATCCATTATTGCGTATCTACATCTAAGATTTAGAAAATCTGGTAAAACCTTATCATTTAATAGGATTATGTTTTAAATATTTGAACAGTATTCACGTGCACTGTCTAAAAGAACAACATCACTTATTTAGTATTAATTAATTCACCATATCATTGTGTTCAGTGTGAAATTTTCAAATTATGGGTTTCAAATTATTTGCGTAATGTGATAATATTTTGTCGTTTTTAATATTAACAGTTAATGCTTTTAAATTTTTATCAAATTTCTATTTAATTTGTCACACTGTAATTTTTGTCTTTTAACTCATGGTACCACTAATGGATTACCTTATTATTATTATTTTTTTTTGGCTCAAAACTATTAGCTGTATGATATGCTTAGAAAGACAATCTAGTAGTTATGTGAGTCTTTTGTTTTTATGCAGTCATTGTAAATCATATTTAAGATAGAACTTGCTAATTGTCCTTTTATTTCATATTTAATATGTTTTAAAAACAAAAAAAAAATACTTTTCTTTTTTCACATGCTATGGTGCTAGAAACATATTTCAGAAGTGGCATATAACGTAATAAACCCAATTTTTCTATGGTATTTTAGTCACTTTATTAACTCAAAGGGCATTTTAGTTTTTTTTGAGTCCCTAACAAACTCTAGGGTCATGTTTGGTTTAAAGAAAGGGAAGGAAAGGGAAAAAGTGGAATGGAAGGAAAGGGAGAAGAAATGAGTGGTGGAAAATAGTGAAATTAAATTTTATTTTTTGGTTTGACATAAAATTTGATAGGAAAAAGAATTACAATTTTTTTCCTTGGACAAATTTATCCTTGACCTTAAATACTAAACTACCTATATCAGTAATAAAATATAATTTAATATCAATACCAAATTTTTTTAATGTTAAAAAATCCTAAAACAATTCAAGATTTATATTTAATATAAAATATAAAATAATTTAATACACTAAACTATTTAATATAATTAATTTCATATGAAATATAATTTAATATAAATAAAAGGCAGTCAACGGCAGGGGTCAACAGAGATCAACGGCGGCCTATGACTTTTTCCAACGAAATTCCAACGACTTCCGGCAATGGTCTGAGGGTCCGACAGATCTTCATTGGAGTTCTGGTGAAGTTCCGGCGATGATCCGACGGAGGTCTGACGGAATTCCGACAAAATTCCATTGATGGTTAATTTATATTTCTATATTTTCATATTAAATAAATAAAATAAATCAGTTTATTTATTTTATTAAGTTTCTTAAATCATTCATTAAATTTAATTAATATAAATTTATTTATAATATTAAATTGATAAAATAAAATTATAAATAATTATTATTATTGCCACTAAATAAGTTAAAATGTTGGAGGGCAATTTTGAAAACTTTGGTTTTCAATATAAGGGGAATTTAAATTCTTCACTCCTTAGTATGAAATTCAAATTCTATATTATAATGGATATTAAATTCTAATAGAAATTAAATTCTAATAGAAATTAAATTCTTATATATTTTGTGTAACCAAACAATAGAAATAAAAAGAGAATTTGAATTTCTTTCCTCTCCTCCATTTTCTCCTCCCAATCAAACATAATCTAGATTCTTCGTATAAAAGGAATATGTTGTCTTGTTTTTGGACAAGAGGGAGAGAGCGGTATGGAGAGGAAGAAAAGGAAGAAAGAAAGAAAGAATAGGAAAGAGCGGAGGGAGGACCCAAAAAAAAAAAGAAAGAAGAGGAGTAGAAAAAAAAAATGAGGGCACTCCAAAGATAAAAGGACTCTATAACTTATATTATGACCTAAAAAAAAATCAATTTGATATAGTTTAGAGATTTTTGTTTAATAATTATCATGAACGTGTTTCATAACATCAAGTTCCTAGCTCCCAAGGTATAAATGGTCGTTGTGCTATTTTTGCCAAATTCCGTTATTTTGGTCCCGACTCCAACAACAATTACTTCTAGTGGTAGAAGAAAATTTATTTGCTTTTCATATATTTCGTTTAATAATTTATTAGGGAATAAATCCTAGAATCCGTGAGATATTAGAAAATAAATTTTCTTCTAGTTTGTATTCCAATAGAATTCTACAATTTGTGAGAAGTTAAGCCAATTAAATAATACCACATCAATTATCACATCATTTGGACATACAAATTAAATATCCCAACGAAATAAATATAGTATTATTGATTTTTTAAAAAGAGCAATGTTAAACTTAGATACTATTTGGTACAATTTTTCAAGTAAAACTTATTTAAGTAAAACTTTTATTAGTAGAGCATATACAAGTAAAACTTTTACCCAAAAATTTTAGTTATTTAGTTGTCAATGACAACTTTTATTAAAAATTATAAAATTACTTTAATAAATAAGTTTTTTTTAAAGTTATATTATGAAAAGAATAAAATAAGATTATCAGATAAGTAAATGATATTTTAGATATTTTAACATTAAAAATAACATTTCAACATCTACAACAATCCCAAAATTTAAGTTTTTGCTGATGGAGGTAAAAGAAATTATTTAAGATTTAAAAGCTCTACTAAAAACTCAACCAACAATAATAAAAGTTTTGATAAGAGCTTATACAATTAAATAAACACTTATTACCATTAGATAAACCATACCGTACAATTACTTAGTTGGGATATAAATTTTATATCTTAATTAATGTGTCATCAATAAAATTTCACCATTTAAATTAGAAATAATAAAATTCAATAATTAGTTAACTATCACTTAAACTAATCAAATAGTAATTCCACATCCTTTACCTTATCAGACAAGTTAAATGTCCTAATTAACTAATCCTAGTATCATTGTTTTTTTCGACCTAGTTATTATTATTTTTTTTCATAAATGTAGTTTCTTTCTCCGAATCAAATTTTATTTTCTTATCCGGTTTGGTTGAGGGTTTTTTAAGATTAAAAGCGTTTATGTTTTCTTTCGTATAAGTACAAGTAAAACTCTCTTATTCCAGGCAAATCCAAATTAAAGCAAAAAGTTTGGAAGAAACCCTAAACGATAATCTTAATAACCAAAGAGATGTCAATCCCGCTTGATGTAATCACTGAGATTCTGAGTTTATTGCCCGTAAAGTCTCTCCTGCGCTTCAGATGTGTGTCGAAGCAGCTTTGTGCCTCAATCGACAGTCCTGAATTCGTAAAGCTCCATCTCAGTCGCTCCAAGGAAACTTACTCTACATCCAACCTTATTCTCGAACTCTGTTCAGGATTCTTCTCAGCAAATCTGGACTCCCTGGATATTGCGGTACAATTACTTGATCATCCACTCGACGGTTATCCCGAAAAAACTGTTGAAGTTATTGGCTGTTGCAATGGATTACTGGCTCTGAAAAGGTATTGGCGGAACGAAGTTTATTTGTTGAACCCATCAACCAAGAAACACCGACTATTACCCGATATTGTGATTGATTCTGAATCTCACAAACACAAGAGTAACATTGATTCGTTTGGGTTTGGTTACGATGCTTCTACTGACGACTACAAATTGGTGAGAATTATAATGTCGAGTAAACAAGTTTTTGTTTATAGCTTGAAGACTAATTCTTGGAAAAGAGTCCAAGACTTCTCATATCATAATTCCTTCCCAATTAGCTTACAAGGAGGTGGAGCTCTCGTAGGCGGCGCTTTGAATTGGGTGAAACTGAAATGGGACTGCCATCCTCTTCTTATAACTGCGTTTGATCTAAAGAACGAGAATTTTTTTGTTGTGCCCTTGCCTGATGACATGACGAATGAGAAATCTTCTTTTACATATTTTAGCAATTTGTCGGTTTTGGGAGGATGTCTGACCGTGACTTGCGACAATAGGACAAATATTAATGATTGCTACGATGTATGGGTGATGAAGGAATATGGGATTAAGGAGTCTTGGACTAAACTGTTCTCGTTTTCATGGTCCCCAAAGGAGTCAAATTTGAAAACCATTGCTTATTCAAAATGTGGAAATAAGGTTTTACTTCGACCAGCGCCTGCAAAAAACTCACACTTTTGTTGGTACAATCTAAAAGAGCAGACTTCACACGAGTTTCAGATTCCTGGCCTGCCGCTACACTTTTGGAGTAAACCAACTGTATGCTTAGAGAGTCTTGTTTCCCCTCATGGTAATATATATCAGACAGAGGAAAGAGGTTGATATGTGGGATTTGAAGAGGTAATTATTTGATTTATCATAAATTTCTCTTAAGTAGACATTAAGTTTTAAATGTGCGTTTGATTTTCACTCTGACTCGCTTAATAATTAACTCTATCATATTCCATCATTTCAAGTCAATTAATTAGTTATTGTGAAACAATATAATGGACAAACAAACGGAATAATTATTCTTAGAGATAATTTAATTGATAGAAGGAAACAAGATCCTCTCTATATACAAAAGCAACTCTTCATTTCTCAAAGATTTTGTGCCGCTTGTCTAATGTTATTGTCTATATGTTGTCAACATCTATTTCTTTGATATGTAAAAAAAGCATAATGAAGTTTTTAATTAGAATAGCAATCAAAGGAGATGATATAGCAGGCTAAGGATAAGTTTAGTTTCTTTTGCTTAAGCAAATAGTAAGTACTTTTAATCAACTTCATTATAGGCTATACATATTTAACTCTTGTATTTTTCACTCCGATTCCCTTAATGATTTATTATATCGAGTCTTTCTCATAAGCTATTACATTCATGTGGATAGTCTTGTTTAGACCCGCGCCGTGTCTGTTAAATAGAATTGGTGTTTAGAGGAAGTGTATCACTATAGCAGGCTGTGAAATTTTAATACAAGTACTAAAGCTTGTAATTAGCTTGATCGCATGGATACTAGTCTCTTCACTTCTTCTAATTATGGATTTGGGGTAAGGTTTATATCCTTGTACCTTATAGTGATTCTTCAAGTAGATTAATTGACTGTGATTTTTGCTCATGTGTTTTTTCCAACATAATGTATTATCCTTATGTTTAATATCACTTAAAAGGCATTTCAAATTTGTTCTATGAACATTTAGAAGAGGAAGTAGATTCTGTTTGATTTTGAGGTGTTAGGTTTGTAGCTATGAAAAAGAAAATATTAAAAATTTTTAATCAAGTGTTTGCTAAATACTTTATTAAAAGATACATTTACCTAACCACTATACAAATCACAGGACCTTAGAATATATACCAGAAACAGTGTGAAGATTTTGAATTCCTTGATATTGTTCAATCTAATGTGCATAGGTTTTCATTTTTTTTCTTTAATCTTTTCTACCTTGTGAGATTATAAGTAAATTCTCTTACTAATATATCTTGATGATTTCTGTTTTATTTATGGTGGCTATTGGATTTGGACAACTTGGACGATAGTCGATAAGCTCTTTCTTATTTTAATGGAGATTGAATTCTTTCTTGTGAAGCCTTGCCTTTTTTTGAAGGGTTTATTTTTCATTTTCCCTTTTACCCCTTTGATCAGTGTATAAATAGTTAAAGCATCTCACTTCCAAATAAAGCTATGGAAGAACTTTTGAAGAATGCTTCACTCTTTCTTAAGTCTCTTTATATCTGCGGTAAGATCTACTTTTATATAGAAAGGATAACTTGCAAAGAAAATAAAATATTTTAATCTGCTTGGTTATGGCTGAATGGCTTGTAGCAATGCAAATGCATATTTTAGAATGGCATATTGTGTAACAAACTCAAATGTTTTATGACATTTTAGTCACTTTTTTGACTCAAAGGTATTTTAGTTTTTTTAAATCCCTATCTACTAGATTCTTAGTATAAAAACAAAATGTTGTCTTGTTTTTTGGACAAAAGAGAGAGATCGGTATGCAGAGGAAGAAGAGGAAGAAAAGGAAGAAAGAAATAAAGAAACAGTAGTGTTACACATTCTAAATTTTTTGTACTAAAAAATTCTCACTAATGATGTGGCTTTCATCAATTGGTTGGTGAGATGATACAATTAATTCACTTGAATATTATAAAAAATTACCAACAACTCAGTTAATGACAATCATTTGGGATCAAATGTGGGATAAAAAAATTTGGAATGTCTATCATTACTCAAAAGAAAGAGTAATGTCACACATCCCAAATTTTTTATCCCAAATGATGAGAAAAAGAAAGAATGCTTGGAAGAGAGAAGTGATGCTATGCTTACTCATTCTTTCAAAATAATATTTGGATTACAAATAATAAAATTTAATAATTAATTAACCATCATTTAAACCAATCAGATAATGAAACATTCTTTATCACATTCGTTGAAATACAAATTCAATATCCCAACTAATTAAGCTTAGTATTATTTTTTTTTAATTAAGTATTTTTTTTATAGATGTGGTTTCTTTCTCCTAAACAATTATTTGTTTCTTATCTAGATTGGTTGAGTTTTTCTTAAGATTAAAAGAGAATATGTTTTGTTTTTATATAAGTAAAAAACTCTCACATCCTAAAGAAATTCAATTTTAAAAGAAATTTTTTGAAAGAAAGTAAAACTCTTGGAGTAGCAATTAATATAAATCAGCTGAAACAAAATAAGTTAGGGTACCTAAAGTTACACTCTAAAAGTTAATACAGTGAGTCATAAGGGAAGAAATTATAATCAACAAATCATAATAAATAAGGAGTTAGCATTCATCCAATATCTATTCTAAAAGCAAATTCAAGAGCTTGTTCGATCATTTCTAATAATGTATAACAAGAACAAATCATTCAATCACATCCATGGAAAATCAATTAAGAAAGATCAGCCATCCTATCATGAATACTTAGGACAAACAAGTAGCAGTCATTTATAAGATTTAACTACGTAAAAATAGATAAAATCATAATCATGACATGACTAGCACGTGTTATCTTAAGAAGAGATTTTGAAATCTCTTTTGCTGTTATGTAGACATCAAGGAGTTTTAAAAATAAATCAAGTCACGGTAGTGAACAAATGAAGTTCCTATTGGACTTAACACAAATATATTTGATCAAATATTTAGTAAAAAAATTCAAACTTGGAAATAGAAAAGGAAGAGTTAAGAGCATAATACTGATAGCTTCCTGATTGTTGTCGCATTCAGACGGTGTTTGGTCCACAGCTGGACACGTGGCAACCTCCCAGCCTTATGGTCCAGTTACTTTTCTGATAGTATTAAAAAGACAAATGACAGGGTCTTTTTTTTATTACTTGACTAAAGAATGTTTATTTTTATTGCTTTTCATCCTTAGCCAAAACAAGATATTTTTGTTCTCTTTCATAATGGTGTACATTGTTTAGGTTCTGGCCCTAACCATTAGAATTTAGCTTCTGATATTACCCTTTCATACTATGTATTTTACTTTTTCTTTAAAGAGCTTACCTCATATCTCTGTGTGAGCTATCTAGATGCGCAGTTAAACAAATTGACTTTTCTTACCACATGCCACTAAGTTATTGACCCACTTAGCACATAGATTTTTGTTTTTGTTTTTTTTTTATCATGAGCGTGTTTCATAACATAAAGTTCCTAGCTCCTTAGGTATAAGCGGCCATCATGCTATTTTTGCCAAAGACAATTTCACAAGTTATTTCCTAGTGGTAGAAGAAAATGTTAGCAAATTAGTTTTCAATGAGTTTCGAAAAGAATTCTCCCCCACCATTACCGGATGATCGCTCGACCAAAAAAACTAAATTTAGGGCTCAGGGGGATGATGGTGACAATCGTACACCAATATCCTTTCGGGGCAAACTAATGGAATCCTATAGGAATCTAGAGGAGGAATTCCTTGGACAAGAGGAGGATTTGTCTTTTGAACCTGCTGATATTATGCTAGCAAGTGCAGACAATATTCCATCTTTTTTTTTCCGAGAAAATCCATGCTCAATTGATCAGACCATGGCGGCATGCAATTATTGTGAAATTATTGGGACGCCCCATTGGGTACAGAGCCCTTTGCAATCGATTGGATACCCTGTGGAGCATGACCCATGGATTTTCCGTTATTGATCTAGAGAATAATTATTTCCTTGTGTGGTTTAAATTAGCAAGTGATGTTGATTATGTATTGACACAAGGACCATGGACAATTTTGGAGCATTACTTGGTGGTGCAACGATGGTCTCCATCTTTTGACTGCACTAAGGAGGAGATGGACTCTGCCATTGTTTGGATCTGACTTCCTGGTATGGCACTCCATTACTTGTTGGATCATAAACTTGATTCAAAATTAATAAATTCAAGTCCAACTCATGAAAGATTCCATGAGTAGGTATGGTTGGTGAGGTTTGAATTATTTATGTTAGGTGTGGTAGGTGTGGTTGGTGAAGTAGGTGAGTGGTAGGTTTTAATGAATGGTGAGGATTTATGTAGTAGTTGAATAAATAAATGGTTGTGATTAGTTTGTATTGTGTATAAATACTCTTTCTCCTATTTGGTTTAAGCATCAAGTGAAGTAACAAAATCTCTAAGGTGTAGAGAGTGAAAAATAAAAGTTGTAATTGGTGAGGAGTGTTATTGAAGAAATAAAATAGTGTGTTTTTTATGTGTTTTATTTATTAATTCTCCAACAAAGTGGTATCAGAGCTAGTGCTTGATGCGGTATATAGTCATATAGCATATCAAATCGAAGATCTCGATGAGAGGAACGTGACGCCACAAAAATCATCCCGATCCGAGACTGGATGCGCCCACACTTGCCGCCAGAGTTTTATGTCCTGAAGTTGAGTCGACTCACCGAGTTGAACCAAATTGAGCTGAACTGAACCAAGCCGAGCCAAGCCGAGCGGAACCAAATCAAGTCGAATCGAGCTAACATGAACTGAACCAATCCGGACCGAACCAAGACAACTAAGCCGATGCTGACTGTTGACTGACGTTGACCGTTGACCAGCGTTGACTATTGACCGAAAGTTTACTCGAGTCCTTCCCAAGGTTTTTTGGCGTGCCGGATTCATCTGTGCATTTAGAATCTCCAAATTCTCACTCAATTTTTAAGTTATGGCAAATAGTGGTATGATGTCATTTCAAGTTCCACAATTAAAGGGAAGTAAGTTTGACAACTGGAGTATTAAAATGAAGGCTCTATTGGGTGCACATGACGTATGGGATGTCGTGGAGAAAGGCTTTATTGTGCCAGAAAATGAAGCCACTTTAACTGCGGCGCAGAAGGAGAATTTAAAAGACTTGAAGAAGAAAGAGAATAAAGTAAAATATCTCATCTTTCAATCATTATATGAAGATGATTTTGACAAAATTGCTGGCACAACCTCCTCAAAAGAAGCATGGGAGAAATTAGAGACCTCTTACAAAGAAGCAGAGCAAGTAAAGAAGGTTCGTCTCCAAACATTACGAGGAGAATTTGAGTCCTTACACATGAAGGTATCAGAGTTAATTTCTAACTACTTTACTCGGGTTGTGACCGTTTTCAATTAATTAAAAAAAATGGCGAGGAGTTAAAAGAGGTAAAGATCATTGAAAAAATACTTTGACCAGTAGACTCGAAGTTTGACTATATTATTGTGACAATTGAAGAAACAAGAGATCTGGAGGATATGATGATCGAGCAGCTTCAAGGAAGGTTGCAAGCCTATGAAGAAAAACTAAAAAAGAAGCAAGGAATTGAAGAACAACTTCTCAAGATGGAAGTCAATCCAAAGAAAAGAAAAGAAAGCTCTGACAATGAGATAAGACACTATGTTCGAGGTAGAGGTAGAGGTCGAGGACGAGGTAGAGGTCGTGGTCATGGACGAGGAATTTCAACAACAACAACTCCAATTATTCTAAAGGAGAAAGCTCAACCAGAGGACGAGGCAGAGGCAATCCAAGATCGAGATATGACAAATCCCAAGTACAATGCTATAATTGTCAAAAGTTTGGGCATTATGCTTCAGAATGCAGAGCCCTAAGCACTAGAATTGAGGAGAGAGTGAACTATGCTGAAGAGGAAAATGGTGAAGATGACACACTTTTACTAGCACGCAATGACACAAGTGGAGGTCAAGAAAATATATGGTATCTTAACACAGGTGCTAGCAATCATATGAGTGGAAACAAAAGCATGTTTGTGCAACTAAGTGAATCTGTAAATGATAATGTTACTTTTGGAGATGATTCAAAAGTACCAGTGAAGGGTAGAGATAACATTTTTTTTTGTGCAAAAGATGGTAGTCACCAAATAATTTCGAATGTTTACTATTTGCCCAATATGAAAAGCAACATCCTTAGTTTGGGTCAACTTTTAGAAAAAGACTATGATATTCACTTAAAAGATTATAGTCTTTTCCTAAGCGATGACAAATGAAATTTAATTACAAAGGTGAGAATGTCGAAGAATAAAATGTTTCCTTTAAATATTCAAAATGATGTTGCAAAATGTCTCAAAGCTTGTCACAAAGATCAATCCTGGACTTGGCATATTTGATATGGACATTTCAACTTTGGATTACTGGAGCTACTATCTAAGAAGAACATAGTGAAAGGCTTACCATACAAGAAACGTGTGAAAGGCTTATCCAATCGATCTCTAACAAGAAGCTTTGAGTGAAAGAAAACCTGGCATCACTCATCTAAGAGTTTTTGGAAGCATTGCTCATGTACATGTACTAGACGAAAGTAGAGCCAAGCTGGATGACAAAAGTGAGAAGTTCATCTTCATCGGCTACGACAACAACTCCAAATGATACAAGCTTTACAATCCAAACAACGAGAAGATCGTGATCAGTCGAGATTTAGTTTTTGATGAAAAAGGAGAATGAGATTTTGGCTCTGGTGTGAATGACTTCAACTTCTTTCCCATTGAAGAAGATGATCATACATAGATAAAACAAGTAGACGAACAACAAGAGCCTGCTACTCTACCTATCTCACCAGCATCAACCACATGCGAAGATTCATCGCCGTCTTTCTTAAATGAAAGAACCGAAGAACGTACAAGGAGTCTTTAAGATCTTTATGAGGTAACTGAAATACATGATAATCTCACTCTCTTTTGCCTCTTTGCTGATACTGAGTCAGTCAACTTTCAAGAAGCTGCACTAGATGAGAAGTGGAGAATTACAATGGATGAAGAAATCAAAGTCATTGTGAAGAATGATACTTGGGAGCTTACTACTCTTTCCAAAGGTCACAAGGCGATCGGTGTCAAATGGGTGTATAAAACAAAAAGAAATGCAAAGAGATAAATTGAAAGGAACAAGGCGAGGCTAGTTGCAAAAGACTATAGTCAAAAGGCTGGCATAGACTATGATGAGGTATTTGCTCCTGTAGCTCGACTTGAAACTATTAGACTTATTATTTCTTTGGCTGCTCAGAATAAATGGAAGATTTTTCAAATGGAGGTGAAGTCTGCTTTCTTGAATGGATTCCTTGAAGAAGAAGTTTACATCGAACAACCATTAGGTTGTGTGGTGAAAGGACATGAAGATAAAATTTTGAGATTGAAGAAAGTTCTTTATGGGTTAAAGCAAGCACCAAGGGCATGTAATAGCATAATTGACAAGTATTTTCAAGAGAACAGCTTCACCAAATACCCATATGAACATGCTCTCTACGTCAAAGAAAAAGCTGGAGACATTTTGATTGTGTGCTTGTATGTGGATGATCTCATCTTCACTGAAAGTGATCCAAGCTTATTTGAAGAGTTCAAGAGAGTGACGATCAAAGAGATCGAGATGACTGACATCGGACTGATGGCATATTATCTTGGCATTGAAGTCAAGTAAAAGGAAGAAAGCATATTTATCTCCTAAGAAAGTTATGCAAAAGAGATTCTCAAGAAGTTCAAGATGAATGATTGTAAGCCTATAAGCTCGCCAGTGGAATGCGGAGTTAAATTATCCAAACATGATAAAGGCGAAGATATAGATCCAACATTTTTTAAAAGTTTGGTCAGAAGCCTACGTTATTTGACATGCACAAGACCATATATCCTTTATGTTGTTGGACTTGTGAGCCGATACATGGAGAATCCAAAGACTACCCATTTTAAAGTTGCAAAAAGAATCATTCGCTACATCTAAAGTACAACTAATTTTGGCTTGTTATACTCATTTTCTAATGACTACAAGCTTGTTGGATATAGCGATAGCGATTGGGGTGGAGATGTAGATGATCGAAAGAGCACCACAAGATTTGTGTTCTCCATGGGAGATACTGCTTTCACATGGATGTCAAAAAAGCAACCAATTGTCACACTATCCACTTGTAAAGTTGAGTATGTAGCTGCCACATCCAGTGTTTGTCATGCAATTTGGCTCAGAAATTTGCTGAAGGAGTTAGGTTTGCCACAAGAAGAGCCAACCGAGATTTGTGTTGATAACAAATCAGCAATTGCCTTATCCAAGAATCCAGTCTTTCATGATCGAAGCAAACACATAGACACTCGCTATCATTTCATAGGAGAGTGTATTGCAAAAAAAGAAGTGCAAATCAAGTATGTAAAATCACAAGATCAATCAGCTGATATCTTCACTAAGCCACTCAAGCAAGAAGACTTCGTAAAATTCAGAAGTTTGCTTGGTGTCACAGGATCAAGTTTAAAGGGGGGGTGTTGGATCATAAACTTGATCCAAGATGAATAAATTCAAGCCCAACTCATGGAAGATTTCATGAGTAGGTATGGTTGGTGAGGTTTGAATTATTTGTGTTAGGTGTGGTAGGTGTGGTTGGTGAAGTAGGTGAGTGGTAGGTTTTAATGAATGGTAATGATTTATGTAGTAGTTGAATAAATGAATGGTTATGATTAGTTTGTATCATATATAAATACCCCCTCTCCCCTTTGGTTTAAGCATCAAGTGAAGTAACAAAATCTCTAAGGTGTAGAGAGTGAAAAATAAGAGTTGTAATTGGTAAGGAGTGTTGTTGAAGAAATAAAATAGTATGTTTTTTGTGTGTTTTATTTATTAATTTTCCAACATTACTATCATAAAAGGATTCTTCGTATGTTGGGACAACTAATTGGAACAATGGTTCGAATTGACTATAACACTGAATCGGCTACAAGGGGAAATTTTGCAAGAATTGTGGTGGAAGTGGCCCTTAACAAACCTCTTGTGTCCCATTTTTTCTTGGATGGGAAAATCCAAAGGTAGAGTATGAAAGCCTTCTCCACATATGCTTTATATGTGGAAAATATGGTCACTTTCGTGAGCTTTGCCTGGAGCGCTCTTTATATGATAATAGTCAAGGAGTTGAAGCTGCGACTGTCACTAATGCAAACTCAAAAGGCGACGTAGCGGTTGGTATCGGGAGCACTAGTGGAAACAACCCGAAGTTTGGCCCATGAATCGAGGAGTTAAGGAAAGTGCAAATTTACAGGATAATGGGCAAGATAACTAGAGTAGTTTTGGTAAAGAATCTCGGAATGGCATTTTGGTTGAAGAGATTAATAAAATACAAGAGGAAGATCCTAAGGGAGATACACCCGCGGCCTTGAACAATCACGTGCCAGCCACTTCCCATAACTTTAGTTTTTTTTCATTTAGACCTAGTTATCTTATAATCAGACATAAGTTATAGAAAAAAAATAAACTAAAAATTCTAGATATCATAAAATAATTGAAATCCAGATTTCAAGCAACACCTTAGTGTACAAATATACTCCAAATTTTTTTAAATTACAAACTGATAATATGTTTTGTTGATATAGGTAGGGCATTTTAGTAAGAAACATTTAACATTTAAAAATGATAATATGTGGCATAATCTAATGCAATCAATTTTTTTTTCAAGCTTTTAATTAATTAAGATAAGATTTTGTCGATCAATCAAGAAGTCTCATGTGTTATTAGTGATCGTGAACAACAGTGATCCAATAAATTCAATCGTGAGTTTATGAGAAAAAAATATTTTATTCTACTCTAATTATTGAAAAATTTACGTATTGATAGAATCAGTTTCACAAATGGAGAATCAACAGTTTCGTTATATATATATATATATATATAAATACATATATTTTTTTGTGAGCGTTCAAGTTTTAAAAATTTCTATTCTTAATTAAAAAAAACATAAAACAGAACAATATTTCTCAAAGAACTATAATTTTAGTGATCCATAATGGAGTTTAGAACTTCATTATGATTCTTTGTATAATTTTGTTGGATTGATCTCCTTTTTAATTTGTATTTGTGGGTAGTACTTCCCGTTCAAAGCACTTAGATGTTTTGCTATATATAAAATTCATTAATGAAAGAATTGAAAGAGAATTTTTCTTAAACCAAAAAAAAAAATTGTTTTAGTAATAAATTTGAAAGACATAGACAACATATTAGTTACAAAAGTGAAAACCCAATATTGCCCTCTTAATTTGTAACATATATCAGGGGGTGTTTCCAATAACTGGTTGAGGTGAAATCTAGGTAATTTCCATTTGATTCTGTAGAATCTGCAGGCACTTTTAACTCCCTCCTGTTCTTGAGATACACATAGAGCTGAAATTGCAGCCTTGATGTAGTTCTGCAAGAGGGTGCAATCTTAGCTCAATTTTTACTCCTCGGAGTGCTTGGATTATGAATTTATTTTTGTTTCTCGCTCCAAGCTTCTTTCTGCATTCATGTAAATACAATAATTAAATGATGTAATTTTATGTAAACTATAATACCAAGAAAACACGTATAAAAAAAGACATAAGTATTAAAGAATCATAAAAGAAATATTACACGTGTTAAACGTGGATAAATAACTTGATTTTTTTTTTTATATATACCTTGAGGAGGAATAGGCAATGGGGTAAAAGTCTTCTGAAATGTCATGAACAACGATCGATCGTGCTTGATTAGCAAGCTAATAAAATTTCTAATTGAATGATCATCGACATATTGATGAGAAGAAATCTCAAGGCAGTATTTCTTCTCCATATCATTTTGAAAAGTAGATTTTGTTGTGAAAATATTTGTCGCAAGCCAGTGAATTTATATGCGCGGGCAATTGAGTAGTGCCGGATTAATCGATTTTGCCACACTTTTAAAAAATCTTCTAATTAATAAAGGCAGGAGACTTAAAATGGCATATTGGTGCACTGCATGCATGAATTTAATGATTCATAAATATATTCATTATTGCATATCTACAAATAAGATTTACAAAATCTGGTCAGATCTTATCTTTTAATACAATTTTTTTGAACAGAGATATGTACATAAAAAATAGCGCAAAAATATAAACCATCACTCAAAGATTAAAAATAATTAACTATAGAGAATAATTTCATTATCTTTTGTCCCTTTTGTACATATATCATTATTTTTTTAAAAAAGATAAATGCATAACCCTTATAAGAAAAGAAAAAGAACAAACAAATCACGCCAAACATAAGCAGCTCGAGTCAATCCTAAATTTGCTAAGCATTCAACAACAGAATCGATTGCCTTAAAAGAACTCTATATGTATCTTTTACCATCTTGTATGTGGAAATTACTAGCGCACCAATGGGCCAGCGAACCTTTTCAAAAACCAAAATAAAAACATTAACATTGGACATTACTTAAATCGTTGTATTATGTACGAAATTTTCAAATTATGCGTTTCTT
>MKYO02027219.1:190724-225758 GCA_002013955.2 Citrus medica | reverse complement strand
ACCCTAATGATTGGGTAAATTAAAGTATACAAAATTTAATCAAATAATTATTGGATCGTACAGCCGGCGTGATTTTAGGGCTTTTGCCCTTCGAAGGATTTATCCAAGTCGATTGTGAAGCGAATGGGGTCAACTGCCCATCAACTGCTCGATTGATTAAGCCTAACTGCAGCGAAAGCACAATTAGTTAATACTCACAAATAAGTTAAATTAAAATTTATATGAAATATCTTCTCTAACAATCACAAATCACAGCCTTTTTTATTTTTTAAATTGTATTATCAATATATTAATATTTATCATGGAGGGTCTATTTGGAATCATTTATATGATGACGTAGTCTGAATATCTACTGCTAATTAACCACAGACATGTAGTCTAAATATTAGAAATTAAAAAGAAAAAAAAATATCAGATTTATTTTCAAATATTGAAAAAAAATCAGATTTATTTTCAAATATCGAAACAAAATCAATCTCTATAATAATGACTCGGAAGACTGAACATAAAAAATGAGGTGAAGAAATGCCCAAACATAAACAAAAAGTCTTGCCACAAGATGCAGCTTTTATCCATCACCTGATCCAACTCAATTAATTTAGCATTATGTTTATATGTGCAAAGGTGTTTTATGTTATTGAGAAGTAGTGTAACTAGCAAGTAAAAGTGAATAACGGAAACATAAGCAAATAAAGCCAAAAAAAGGAGAGAAAAAGGAGGGAAAATTATGTGGTTCCAGGCTTGCAAAGCAATCCACCAAAAGGGAATCGTTACAAAAAAGTAATGGGTTTGCTTGAAAGCCAACCGAATCTTACTCGTTTCCTAGCCTCCTAATACTTACATTGCATCTTATTAATTCCCCTTTCCCTCTCCCATCTCACTCCATTCTCTATGCTGTCTGTATTTTGCCTATATTTATACATATTCTAACTTCCAATGTTGGAAAACGCAAGACTGGCCACGGTTACTACTCCTAATCATCCTTTGACTCTCTTTCTTTTCATCTATATATTAACACCAATATCCTGCTTTTGTTCCCACCCCATTCTTTCTTCCTCTTGAATTTTCGTGATATATATGATGATGATGGCCGATGAAGCTCATCAAGAGGAAGATAAGATGATGGGGCCTAAAGACCAAACGCAAATAATAATGAAAAGGAAGCGAACAAAGAGGCCAAGGCCGCAGTCTCCGCTAGCATTGGCTATGGTTTATAGCTGTTCTAGTTCCCTAGAAAGTGGGGGTGAAGGTGAAAGAATATTCAGTACTAATTCTCCTACCACCTCTGTTGAATTCGCAACGACTACTGAACAAGAAGAGGATATGGCTAATTGTCTGATACTTTTAGCTCAAGGAGATGCCAAGAAAATTTCATCATCATCATCATCTCATCATCTTGACCAACCGGCTACAACTAGCAAGGCTGCGGCTGTGGCTACGGGTTTATATGTTTACCAGTGCAAGACGTGTAACCGATGCTTTCCTTCGTTTCAAGCACTAGGTGGACACAGAGCGAGTCACAAGAAACCTAAGGTAATAAATAATAACAACATTGAAGCAAGTAAGAAAGCCTTTGTGTTAATGGATGAAGAAGATGATCGTTTCAGCAATATGAGCACAACCCTTTCTTTACAAATGGCAAACAATAGAGATGCTGCTAATTTATGTGCGAGAACCATCAATAAGGCTAATAAGGTTCATGAGTGTTCCATATGTGGTGCTGAGTTCTCTTCTGGGCAAGCCTTAGGAGGGCATATGAGACGGCACAGGGCTTTTACGACGTCAACAACAGCATTGAGTATGGGTACAAGTAGTAGTCTAGATTGTCAATCTCAACAAGCTAAGAAACCAAGAAATATTCTACAATTAGATCTTAATCTCCCAGCCCCAGAAGATGATCGCCGCGAATCCAAATTTGCCTTTGCTTCCAAAGAACAAGTTATAATCTTCTCAGCATCTCCTTTGGTTGATTGCCATTACTAAAGGGCAACAACCTTTTTTCTTATAATTTTCTGAAATTCTGTCACAAATTAAAAGCCAAATGTGAAATATTAACATTGCTATTTTCTGTAATTGATGTAACTCACAATTACTCATTCTTTTTATTCTTTGTATTTTTTGGGGAATCAAGTGATTGATCGTACTTTAATTGATTAATTAGTGACGTTTCTGTAAATTTTGATTGATCAAAGTGTCGAAAGATGAAAAAGAAAAGATGTAATTATCTTGGAGAATGTGTTTGGCGCCACAAAATCACAAGAAAGAAAGTGGTGGTGGATTAGATTCTGTTGCTGTTGTGTTGTTTGGTTTGCGAGAAAGCTAAACCCACCGTCTTTGTCTGTCAGTCTCATTTAATATGATGCAAATTTAAAAGAATGGTATGCAAAGCCAGAGCCAGTAGCTATCTAACTGCCCTTTCTTTTAGGATCCATATCTGTATATCTTTAAAACTCTTCCGTTATACTCTCCAAGCTAGTAACGAGTGAAGTAATCAATTCACAGTATTTGTTCTTACCCCCCTCCATGGTTTCAAGCTGAGAGTGTGATGGACATATCACATCATTGCTATGTTCGTTCAATGAATGAAAGTTGTTATCACACTTATATATGAGTAATACGATTTTTCTACTAGTTCGCTGACTTTTTCTCAAATTGCTCCGTGCACAACAAAATAGTTCTTTGTCAAATCTTAACATGTTAATTAATTTAATCTGTCCCATAACTTTTGCCAAACACAAAAGGGTAAAAGTATTTTTCATCCCTATAGTCGGTCTCATTAACGATTTCTCATATTTTCATCCCCATATATATACTGTCGATGTTTTACTATATTATGATTGGTAACAATTTATGAGATTAAATCTTATTGGTGTCTTGTTTTAAACATAATGTGGTATGAGATTTTTATAATATAGCACAATTTAAATGAGTTCAATATTCAAATTTATAATTGACATTTGATGATTTCCTTATTTAATAAAGGGAGGATGTTCCATAAATACAAAACTCAAATTTATTAAAAGGTAGTATATTTTTATTTTATGTAGAAGTTCACATTTTCTATCTGCCATAACACCTATATCTTAAAATCTGTAAGTACGTTCGTACGGGACTATATGTATATACATACAAATCAAGATTAATCGGCTACCATATAAACTTATAATTCAAAATTTAATTGGTTTTTTTCCCCCTTTGATTCTTAAACAAATAGAAAATAAAGACTATCGAGCGAACCCATATAAATGGGTATCATAACCACCATTTTTTATTTAATGCAAGCATATTGGTGAGATTCGAACCTAGAAAAAACATTCCTAACAATCGAGTTAGTTCCTATGTATAAACCTACAAAAAGAAAACAAAAATGCAATCATCAACTAGGGAGGACCTTCAAGGTGAAGCCGTGTCATAATTTATCCGTTAAAATAATCTTTAACCAATGATCTATAGTGTTATTTATATACAAGCCTTGTGATTTCATAAAGCAAAAGCTTACACAACTTAAGTTCATCAAATTTGACAAGGATCCAAGTTCTCCAACTTATACCTAGTTTTTCCTTTTGTCTTCTTCTCACTCCTAAGCAAGTGGCCAAAAGAAAGAGAAAGAGGATTTTGCTATGTTTTATCATTTTTTTTACATGCTTATGCAACCAACACACATGTGATTTGAGTATGATGTGAGGACTTTGCATGAATCGTGAATTTCTGAATTCTACATGTAATATGTTGTTATCTACGAGTTAGTACTAGTTTTCTTAATTCTGCCTGTTGCGTAACAAGAAAAGAAGGTGGCTAATTAAATTTATCAGGTCTGTTAGAGGGAACCTGAACTTCCAAAACTACAAGTAGTTTTTACTTTCAAATCAGAGTCTATCTCTGAATTATTATTCCATAACTTAAACAATGAAGAACACAATTATCCTTGCAAAACTCTAGGCACGTGCCAACAAATTAGCTAACTAAACAATGTGGACTCTAATTTTCAACAAGTGTCAAGACTTATTCAAAGAATAAAATAAACAAATAAAATAAATAAACTGGAACAAAATATTGGACATGTAACAACTTTCCACCCTTAAATTGCAACCTTGTCCTGAGAGCTAAGATCAGAGAATTGATTTTTGATGAGTGATGAAGTTACGTTGTTGGAATATTTCGTAGTGGCCCACGTGCTACACTATTGAATTAGTAATAATTTAAGATTTAAATAATAAAATAAATAATTAGACAAAATCTTATTGATCGATTGGAAAAATCTAACTGCCCATTTTTATGGAAAATGGGAATAAGAGTTTTATTGAAATTGGTTCTCTCTCCACCCATATACATACACTTACACACACACACACACACATATATCATGTTAATTTTCTCTCCATCAAGAAAGTGAGTCACTTTAAAGGAGTCGAGAGATAAATCAATTTTTCTAATCTTTATTTCTTTGCAATGAGATTTGATCAACAAAATTGCTATGGATCAAGGTATGTTTCCTCTCAATTATGATGATGTTAAAATTATGATATTTTATGATCTTAGGGATTAAAGTTTATGCAAATTAGGCTTCATTTGCTTTATAAGAGTTGTAAAAATTCTCAACAATTGGTATCAAAGCATGGTTTAAGAATTCATAATTTTCGATTAAGATCTATAATAAGCTTCTCTAATTTTCACCTGTCCTTATGGGTATATGTCAATTTAGATTTTATTCCATATATACATAACATATAAAGAAAATTAATGGCATAGAAATTTTTGTATATATTTATGTTTTAAAAAAATTGAATTTTTTTTATTTTCCATTAGGAAAATTTGAATTTTTTCCAAGATGTTTTTGAATGTTGGAGGCACAATAGATAAAGGTGAAATTCTTGTTCTCTTGGATTTTTTCATAAGACGCCCTAAGGTTATTTGGTTTATGTTTTTAACCAAAGTTTAGAATTTTGTTGCATTTAAGTCCATAGAATTGGCAACAGCCATCAAGTTGAAATTTAGGAGTAATTGAATTTGAAATTTCAGTTTAGTCCCTGATATTTTATTTTATTAAATTATAGATATGATTGATTGGGTTTATTATAATAAAGCCACTGACTTTATGTGCATCAAGCCTTAAAAGTTTTGTTCTCATATTTTTGAATGCTTCCACTCATTAATTAATAATCTCTGAAATTTCTTAATATTCCAATTTTAATGTTTGAAATTTTAGTTGATGTCTATGGTGTTATTTATTTTATTGAGGAAACTACTTTGTTATAAATGTTCAGTTTAACATTCATATTATGATAATTTGTTAGTCATCAAAGTGGCCAAATTAGAAAGATTTCATACATGTCAAATTTCAAGTACTCAAATTATTGTGATGCTTATTATTTAATGACATGATGATTTTGATGTATAAGTATATTGAAATCCATAGATTATAAAATATTTAGGAATCATCCAAAGGTTGATTAATTAATTTTAACCTACGATCATGATTGTGGATAATTAGTATGGTTGATTAGATATGTTTAGTTTATCTATATCCAAAGATAGCAGGCATGTCTAGTTAATGTGTATTTGATTACTAATTATGTAAAAATTAAAGTTAAACATCAATTATGTTTATTGTAGTGTATTGTTGCATAACCCAAAAGAGAACTTCAATATGCGCTTAAAGTTTATGAGAATTTTATCTGAATCTAATTATGTGTTTAAGTTCAAAGCATTAATGTGTGAGCATATATATATATATATATATATATACACATTTGCAGCATCTATACCTATTGCTCTTCATTCGCAAGCTTCGTCTGTTATTACAGTCAATGACCTTAATTACCCAAATTGGTCTGAGTAAGTCCAATTTCACTTAGGTGTTCCGGATCTTAACTTAGCACTATTAACTAAAAGGCCAGCTACTAATATTGATGAAAGTAGCGTTGAAGAGAGATTTCTCCATAAGACTTGGGAGAAATCAAATAGATTGAACCTAATATTTATACAGATGACAGTAGCCAACAGCATCAAGTCCACAATCCCAAAAACTGAAAGTGCTAAGTAATATATGGAATTTGTGAAAGAGTGTTCTCAATCTGAATTAGCTGATAAGTCCCATGTAAAGGAATTAATGGGTATGTTGACCACATGTAAGTTTGATGGTACACATATCATTCGTCAACATGTGACTAAGATGATAGACATAGCAGCAAAATTAGGGGGATGGAAGTGAGTGAGAGTCTCCTTGTACAATTCAATATTAGCTCCCTGCCTCCTGAGTTTGGTCCATTTCAAATAAAATATAACACTATTAAGGATAAATGGAGTACAACTAAACTCCCGATCATGCTCATTTAGGAGGAGGCAAGACTTAAGAAACAAGGAACTCACTTAATTAAATTTATGAGTCGTAAAGGAGATGAAAAAAAGCCTGAAAGAAAAATTATCGTGAGGGTAAAAAAGAAGCATCAAAGCTGAAAGTGCAAACCATCCAAGTCCACATGAAGGACATCAAGTATGAAAAGTGTCATTTTTTGAATAAATATGGACACTTCACTAAAGATTGCCTAAAGCGTAAAGGTTAGTTCGAAAAGAAATGTAAGCCTAGTGCTTTAGTATGTTTCAAATCAAACTTAGTTGAAGTTCATTATAACATGTGGTGGATTGATTCTGGTTGCATTACTTACGTTTCAAACATGATGCATGGATTTTTTACGATTCAAATTATAAACCCAAATGAGAAGTTTATTTTCATGGGGAATAGGGTTAATGCTGTAGTTGAAAGTATTGGGACTTACTGTTTGATTTTAGATATTAAACATCATTTAGATCCTTTTCAGACTCCTTATGTTTCGTCTGTTTCTTGCAATTTAATTTCCTTGTCCAAACTTGATTTTGTTGGGTATTCTTTTTACATTTGGGAATTGATATTTTAATTTATTTAAACACAATAATAATATTATTGGTTATATAATTCTTTCTGTTGGTCTATACAAATTAAAGCTTGATAATATTTTTGCTGAGGCTCTGTCGACCTTGCATCATAATGTTTTCACTAAACGTGGTTTAGTGAATGAAAGTTTAGCTTTCTTGTGGCATAATTGTTTGGGTCACATATCCAAAATAAGAATAGAGAGATTAGTAAAGAATGAAATCCTTCTAGATTTGTATTTTAGTGATCTTGATATTTATGTAGATTGCATTAAGGGAAAACAAACAAAACATTCAAGTAAGAAAAGAGCCAAAAGAAGTACATAGCTTCTTGAGATGATATACACTAATAGACTTGGGCCTTATGACATTCCATCTTTTAGTAGAGAAAAGTATTTCATCGCCTTTATTTATGATTTTTCATTTTATGGTTATATTTATTTGTTACATGAAAAATATCAAGCAGTGGATGCCTTAGAGGTATTTATCAATAAGGTTGAAAGGCAACTGGATAGAAAGGTGAAAATTGTCAGGTTTGATAGAGTTGGTTAATATTATGGAAGATATACTAGAATGGACAATGTCGTGGTCCATTTGCTAAGTTCCTTGAAAAATGTGGCATATGTGATCAATACACAAGGTACACCAAAACAGAATGGTGTAGCAAAAAGGCGTAACCATACTTTAATGGATATGGTTAGGAGTATGTTAAGTTACTCATCTTTATCCTTATTGTTGTAGATGGAAGCATTAAAGATCGCCGCTTATTTGTTAAACAAGGTTCCTAGTAAGGCAGTTCCAAAAAGTACTTTTGAATTGTGGATAGGAAGGAAACTTAGTTTAAGATACCTACATGTCAGGACAGAAGTAAAGATTTATAATCAATTTGAAAAGAAATTGAATTCAAGAACAACCAATGAATATTTCATTGGTTATCTAGAAAAATCTAAAAGGTATAGATTTTATTGTCCTAACCATAATACAAGAATTGTTGAATTCGGAAATGTTAGGTTCATTGAAAATGGAAAATTAGTAAGAGTACGGAACTACGAAATGTGGAAATCCAAGAAGTTAGAGTGCAAGTTCTTTTGCCTGTGACTTCTTCTAAAGTCATTGTTACTGTGGTTGTTGAATGCACTAACAACTTTCAAGAACAACAAATAAATGAGCTAGTACCCGATAATAAAGTCATCAATGATGAGCCTATGGCAACTGAACCACAAGAAATGACATCAAAAAGATCTCAAAGACAAAGAAGATTTGTTATTTCTAATGATTATGTGGTTTACTAACAGGAGTCAGAATTTGACTTGGGAATTGATGAAGATCTAGATTCATTTTCACAAGCCATGGAAAGTGCTAATTCTGATAAATAGTTAGACGCCATAAAAAAAGAGTTGAAATCAATGGATCATAATGGTGTTTGAGACCTTGTTGAATTACCTGAAGGTTGTAAAAGAATCAGTTGTAAATGGGTCTATAAGACCAAGTGCGATTTAAATGGCAACAACGAACAATATAATGCAAGACTTGTTGTAAAGATTTTAGTCAAAAGGATAACGTTAACTACAAAGAGACCTTTTTACCAGTCTCTAACAAGGACTCTTTTAAAATTATTATGACATTAGTGGCTCATTATGATTTCGAGTTATACCAATGGATATGAAAATTGCCTTTCTGAATGGGAACTTAGAGGAAGATGTTTTTATGGCCCAACCTGAAGGATTTTTAGCTAAAGGAAAGGAACACCTCGTGTGTAAATTAAGGAAGTAAATATATGGACTTAAGCAAGCCTCCCGATAATGGTATCTTATGTAATTAAGGAAATAAACATCGTTGATCGGTGTACATATCTCAAGGTCAGTGGGAGTAAGATTATCTTTCTGATTCTATATGTTGATGACATTTTGCTTGCTGCTAATGATTTTGGTCTACTTTATGAGACCAAGGAGTTACTCTCTAAGAAGTTCGAAATGAAAAATATGGGTAAGGCATCTGATATAATTGGAATTGAAATATTTTATGATAGAGCACAAGGATTATTAAGGTTGTCTCAAAAAGCATATCAATAAAGTTTTAGAGAGATTCAGAATGGAAAAATACTCAGCAAGTGTTTTACCAATTTAGAAAGGAGATAGGTTCAACCTTATGTAATGCTCAAAGAATGAATTGGAACGTAAACAAATGGAAAAGATTCCTTATGCATCTATTGTTGGAAGCTTGATGTATGCAAAGATGTGTACCAAGCCAAATATTAGTTTTGCTGTCGGAATGTTGGGCAAATACCAAAGTAATCCTAGATTGGATCACTAGAAAGCTGTAAAGAAAGTATGAGATACTTGCAAGGAATGAAAGATCACGTGCTCACTTATAAGAGATATAATCATCGTGAAGTGATAGGGTATTCACATTCAAATCATGTTGATTGCATGGATACAGAAAATCCATATTTGCCTATTTGTTCATGATGGCTGGAGGAATCATCTCATGGAAAAGTGTAAAAATAGCTTGTCATTGCTACTTGCACTATAGAAGCTGAGTTTGTAGCATGCTTTCAGGCCACTATTCATATATTATGGCTACAGAGCTTTATTTCGAGGCTTAGAATTGTCAACAATATTGCAAAGCCAATGAAGATTTATTTTAATAATGCCACAACAATTTTCTTCTTTAAAAACGACAAGTATTTGAAGGGTTCTAAACATATGGAATTGAAATACCTTGAAGTTAAAACAAAATTTCAAAAATGAAGATTGTCAATTGAGCATATTAGCACTAACTTTATGATTGCAGATCCTTTACCAAAAAGATTAAACCTGAAGGTTTTCAGTGAACATGTTGAAAGAATAGGTATTATCCGATGCCATCATTGACATTATGTTTAAATTTTTAGATTCTTAATGTATTTGATACTATGAGCTCCTTTAAGTATTGTTTCTAATTTTTTTATATCATGTTTGATTTAATGGTATATACATGAATGATGATATGATTGTTAACATGTTTTCTCTCTTACTAAAACATTATTGTTAAACCGTTATTAATTCTCTCTCCCATTACAGGTCATGTTAAGTATAAAATTGATATTATGATACATAGAAGGAATTATGTCAAAATGCTGATGTGGAACTATTATGATCCTTATTAGTTTTTGCTTAATGATGATTTTATGGTTTGACCAATATAAGGATTTAGCTCTTACTATGCACATAACACTTATTATTATTAAATCATTAATTTGAATGTGCCACATGGGCTAAGTGGGAGAATGTTGGAATATTTTATAGTGGCCCACATGCCACATTATTAAATTAGTAATAATTTAAGATTTAAATAATAAAATAAATAATGGGCCAAAATCTTATTGGTCAATTGGGAAAACCTAACTGTTCACTATGATGCTATATATATATATATATATATCAAGAAAGTAAGTCACTCTAAAGGAGTCAAGAGAGAAATCAATTTTACTAATTTTTAATACTTTTGCAGTGAGATTTGATCAAGAAAATTGCTATGGATTAAGGTATGTTTCTCTCAATTATGATGATTTGAAAATCATGATATTTTATGATCTTAGGGATTGAAATTTATGCAAGTGGGGTTTATTTGCTTTATAAGAGTTGTAAAAATTCCCAACATACATTACTCCCAAGTTGGATCTGCAGGTGACAAGCCTTGTCAATGAATTAATACTTGGTGCTTGTTCCTTCTAACTCTGCAGTCTAGAACAACTTGTGGGGTTGGGACTATTCTTTATTCTATGACATCAAGAGTAGGAAATTAAAGTTGTACCACCTCTTCTCCAGCACTTTTCTTAAGATGTGAAATGTGGAACACATGATGTATCCATGAAGTGCTTGGCAACTCTAATTTATATGCTACCTTGCCAATCCTCTGTAGAAATTTGAAAGGTCTAAAGTACTTGGCCGAAAGCTTCATATGCTGGGACTATAAGATTACATGATCTTCAAAGCATTTTGATTTATTTATAAATATATTTTCTTATTCATAAAATATTTAAGACATTTTTTCATATATCTTAATTGTATAAATATTTTGAATAAGGTCTACTTAATCATATTATATGTATTTTATGTGATCATCATATAGATTCTAAAAAGACAAATATAAGTTATCTTATGAATAAATAAATTGAGTTCGCGGTTGATGAGTAGAGTTGAGTGTTCTATTTATGTTTAGACTGTAGTCAATTTATTGAATGATTTTTCTTTATTATATATGAATTTATTGATATTGTTTAACTACATTAAATTGGATCACATATGGAATCTAATTAACCTTAAAATGATTGTCACTCTTATTAAATCTCAGACATTGATTTTAAACTAAAAACAAAGTACTAGTACCTTGTAAATAGCTTGTAAACAATTTCTTTTTGTTCATAACTACATAATATAACAAGTACACACACTGACACACATATATAGTTGCTAATGGAAGTGAGGTAAGTTCATAGGGAAAGTTGATCTCATTTACAGTGCAACATGGTAAAATTTTACCATATTTACAGTAGTTCATTCATTAAAAGACAATATAAATAGGCCAAAGACATTATAAATAAGGGATTTTTGCTTGGGGTACAGGTGACATCTATTGACTTGGTTTTAAGGAAAATTGAAACCAAACTAAGAAGTAGATTGGGCAAAAATATTAAACCCAAAGTTCAAATTAAACCCAACTCAGGTTGATTTGGCAAAGTGACAATGACAAACTTTCTTTTAAAGTAAAATTACTACAGCACAACAAAATATCAAACATAGAAAATCACAATATTAATACAATATAATGAATTTACTACAATCCAATCTACATAAAACAATATATTGCACTACAATGCAATATATGCTAACAAATGCACCATTTGTTATTCTCTCATTTGTCTATCTATTGTTTATTTACTGTTTAAGTTCTTTGTATATAGATGTACTTTAGTGTTAGGATAAATTAGTAATTATAAAAGTATGGACGAGTATAAAGAGTTATGGTCTTTTTGTTTCAAAATGTAAGGAACTGAGTTGACATGAACCCATAATTTTATTATAAAATCTTTAAATTCATTAAAAATTTTGTTACAAATTCCTCCTTAATCAAAATCACTCTTAATTATAAGGACAACAAATAAGTCTTATGAACAAAACAACTGCAAGAATAAATGTGATGAATATCCAAATAACTCTTTAGTTTTTGGTTTAATTACTAATGGGAAAACTCACTTCTTCAAACATAGTTTGGTTTCTAGTTCTTTTAGAAACATGTCAGGAGTTTTTCTCTTAAAATACAAGAATTTATTTTGTTTTACTTTATTTTACTTTTTTCAAGTAAACAAGTTTATCAAGTTTGGATCAAATCTGAATTGTTGGAAGTTCTTAGTTTTTTATTTACATACAATGGCAATGAAGCATATTGTATTTAAAAGTTCGAGAACAATTTTGCTTGAATAGCATATTGTATTTAAAAGTCACTTTTCAACCCTCCTTTAAATTTGTAATGTGATAATCTTTTTTAAATAAATGTTTCAAAATCTATTACTATTATGTATAAGATATAATATTAGTAGGTTATCTAACACAAATCAAATAAATAAGTTACAATTATAAAATTATATATGATATAACACTAATAAATGACACAACTAGAGATGGCCAATGGGCCGGATAGCACGTGCCACGGCACGTGTCCGTACAGCACGTTACGACACAAACACATTTTGGTGGGGCACGCAGCATGGGACGGCACACACGTGGGCCGTGGCCGTGCCCGGCTTAGAATTTTAGGCACGCGGACCTTAAAAGCATAGCACGACACGAGCACATTTTGGTGCGGCATGCGGCACGGGACGGCACACACGTGGGCAGTGCCCAGCTTAGAATTTTAGGCACACGGGCCTTAAAAGTATAGCACGATTAGAGATGAGTTAAGCACGGCACGATAAAAAAGCCCGCAATAAGCACGTTTTATTTTTTAATGAAAGTAAACTATGATTTTACAAATAACTTGAAATTGAATTTTTTAAATTCATTTAATTCTTAGTTAAAAAATTATAATTGATTTATATTTATAATTTATTAAATAAATAATTGATATTATGATTTTATACATATTCATTACTATTATTGTGAATTATAATTTATGACTCTCTATCAGTCCAAGTTAACAATTAAGTTAACCCATAAGAAAATTTTATTATTATTATTGTTGTTAAGTATTAAAAAACTTCTAATACTATAAGGTCAAACTCAATAATTAATATTATATTTTCTAACTATTATTAGTTTATTATTATTAAATATAAACTTGAGTTTTGAATTTTCTATTTTAGTAAATTTGAATAAAGGCATAAACCTAAGAAAAGTATATAGACTTGAAAAAAGTACGCCAACAACTTAGCATGAGCTCTTAAAAAATAAAAAATAAAAACTAAAAAAGCTTATTGGGCTTTTTTTTCTTAGGCACGGCATGACACGACCCACGGCACGGCACATGTGGGCATAACACTAATGAACATGGTACATGTGCAGGGCCGGGCCTAAATTGCCGAAGCAAAAAAATTTAGGCATGACAGTCGGGACGACACGAAACACATAGTGAGCACGGCACAACACGGGCATGAGCACGCATGGGTCTTTTTTTGGTGGTCGGCACGGCCCATTGGCCATCTCTAGACACAACTAAGTATGTATATTTAAGTGAATGTCATAATTACATTAATAAACTCGTCGGTGAGATTGCTACACATGTTTTAGTAAAATTTAATATCGCATATTAAAATACTCATTATTTTGTATACTATTAATGACTATTTTATAATTGATCATGAAGTATATATTATTTTTAACACCCATTTAGCATACCTATTCCATGAATTAATTATTTATCGTACAATAAATATTCTTAAATGGTCGGAAATTTAAGTTTTACAAGCCTATATATTTTTATTTTATTTTCAAATATCACTTTATTAATTTCATAAAGTTAAATTTAATATATATTCCTAATTAACCTTATTTATGAATCATGAAAGAGTATTTTATTAATATGCTTTGATTGTAATTATGAAATTTTATGTTACTAAGGTCATTACTTTTATTACGGTAATTAATAGTGACAATAAATAAAATATTACCTCTAATAATATTTATGTGGGAAAGAATAAGAAGAAATTTTTTTTGTATATTTTTATATTCTTATTTACATGATAGGAAATTATTCAAGCCTTACAAAATTTAAGTTTCACAAGCTTATTTTCATTTTATTTTTAAATATCACTTTGTTAATTTTATAAAAGTTAAATCTAACATATACTCCTAATTAGCTGTAGTTTATGAATTATGAAAGATTGTGTTATTGTTATCCTTTAGATTGTAATTATAAAATTTTTATGTTACTAAGTCATTATTTCATTAATGGTGACAACAAATAAAATATTATATCCAATTATATTTAATGGACAAAATGGGAAAAAATTCATTGTATGTGTTTATATTTTTGTTATAAAAACCTGGTTCATGATATTTTAACTTAAAATTTTGATACAAAATTTGAGCTAATAATCTATCACAGTCTAACGGTCGATATTGAAAGTCAAAGCAACAATTTATAATATTATATTATTCACCATTGAATTGCATGAAATTAATAGTTTAATTTTGTGTTAAAAATTTAAATTAAAACATTTCTCATTATGTAATTATATAGACATATATATTTTTCAATAAAAATTGTCAAGTAAAATATTTCTCATTTGTTTTGGCTCATATAATTAAACATATATAAAATTTTTATTACAATGCTTTCTATTATCATTGTTGTTTAACTATTAATGATTTTGTAATTAAATTCATACAATAAAAATTATTATAAGACTTTATGTAATATCGTCATATACAATATTATTAAAATAACATTACTTGTTAATTACATTTATTTTAATGCTATTATATATATTTCTAATGCTAAATGTAAAAGTAAAAAAATGTAATATTGTAAAGTGATAGAATTAGTGCATAATAATTTTAATTCTAAAATTATTTGTATTTTTTTTTCATTTTTTTGTGACTTAAAATATTTATAAATTTATTGGATAAAAATAATTTAAAGTATGAAGAAATATCACAACTTACAAATTAATTGTTATATAATTACTTGTCCATTAAATTTAAATTAAGGGTAAAATTCTAATATTAAATTTAATGATGCCATTATTAAATTTGAAATTTTTATCTAATATAATATAAAATTTTCTTTAATTAAAAATTAAAAAAATTATATTTACTTACGACTTAAAAGTTATCTGTTATTATTTAAATAATTAATTTTTTATCCACTATATCAAATAAACAGTCGCAGAGATTAAAACATTAAAGCTCAAGAGTCTACAAAATCCTTACAGCATTATAGTGAAATCTAACAAAATAATTATAAAAAAAAAAGTGTAAGAAGAATAAAATAAAATGCCGAGACGGAGAATAAAATGATAAAAGTAAAACCCTACTAAAAAGCAGCACTGCACTTCAAATTGGACCTTTTTTTAAGTTTTCATTCTACTTTTCTCTGCAAAACACCGTGATAAAAAAGTTAATTAGGAGAAAAAATGGCGGTTCCGCGCAACGGAATGATGGAGGAAGATGATAGCGAAGAAGATAACGCTCTCTTTGAAGAAGACGGGGTTAATATGGACCTCGAATCGGAAACTCCACCTCACCTCCGCGACCTCGCCGCCGCCGCTCAGCTTGGCGACGTTCATTCCCTCCGTCTCGCTCTAGGTTTGATTTGATTGTCCTACCAATTTGCCAGAGTGCATCTACACCCCCTGGCCCCTGTGGTTTTATTAATTTTATGCTTTCTAATTACACTAATGAAAGTAGAACAATTTTAAAATAAAACATGTCATAATTGTATTTGTATCTGATTTTAGAATGTGTAGCAAACAAATATGAACGGGCATGTGATTAAGATTTGAGTGAAAAGATCTTTGAATACAGTGATTATTTGGACTAAAGTCTTAGGAAAGGCAATTTTAATTTTATTATTTTGTAATTATTATTCATTTGGTTTTTTATATTTTGTATAGATAACTTGAGTGGTAGTATTGATGAAGCAGTAGAAGACGGGGACACTGCTCTCCATCTGACATGCCTCTATGGCTATCTGCCTTGTGTTCAGGTCAGCGAGCATTTAATTTTGATGAATTTATATTGTCTACTCTTTAATGTACAAACAGAGTTTTGATTTTTCTCTTGGATTATTTATTTTTATTTTTTTTCTGGTCTAGCTACTCTTGGAACGAGGGGCTAGTTTTGAGGCCAAGGATGAAGATGGAGCAATTCCTCTGCATGATGCTTGTGCTGGGGGTAGGCTATTAAACATCATATCATTTCATTGCTCATGAGTCATGCCTGAGTTTTTTTTTTTTCTTTTAATGGTTTAAGATTTGTAATACCATATTTGTTTATCTCTTTCCCTTTATCAATGATATCTGCAGGGTTTATTGAGATAGTTCAACTTCTAATTAATAGTGCTAGCGGCACTGAATGTGTAAAAAGGATGTTAGAAACTGTTGATGCTGAAGGTGATACTGTGAGTACTACTTGTTCCATTGGGGTTTCAATTGTTTCATTAGCTGATTAATACCTTAGTCAAATTAGAGGAAATTATGGTTTGCTCTGAATGTTAGAATGAAATTTTCTTTGAACAATTTTTCCTGTACGATATAAGTGCTTAGCTGCATTTCCTCCTTCCTACCACCCAGGACTGTGATGACCAAAATGATTTAGTTAGGTGAAAGTAGCTGCGTTATTTTCCTTATTCACTGGAAACCTTACTTGTATTCTTATGATCTAACTTTCTATAATGCTTCTCCTACAGCCTCTTCATCATGCGGCAAGAGGTGAACATGTGGATGTCATAAGATTGTTGCTGGCTTCTGGTGCTTCTCCTACAAAGGCAAACCTATATGGAAAGGTTAGTGTTCTAAATTATCATTTTGAATCCCCTCCATTCATTCAATTATCCTGTTTCTAATCGGTAGTGATTCAGCAGACCCCAAGTGAGTTACCCGAGCCAGACACCGAGGCTAGGAGAATTCTAGAAGTTGCTGCTAGTGGTCAGACCTGCCAGTAATCTCCATCGAAATAGCTGATATTATGTGAACTTTATTTCTGTTTTGACTGCTCTTGTTACTTTTTTTTTTTTCATAGATAGGTATGTTTAGAATTAGATTAAAACTTTGTTATCTATTGATTTCAGAACCCAAAATGGGATAGGGGGCCATACATCTTGATTGAGTTAATATAGATGATACTCATTTTCTTTGCCATATTTGATGTATGCTTTCCACATTAAAATCAAGGCCATTTTGGATTTGCAAATTTTTGAGAAGTCTGAATGTCTTTGTATAGATCCGTCAAAAACTGTTAAAATTATAGTTGTCAATAGCATGCTGCAAATGCATTGCTCTTAACTAGGACAGGAATCCTCGACTTCACATTTTTAATTGGATTGACAATTCTCAACTAAGTTGAGAACTTTTATGTGTTGGTTATTGCAATGTTCTTTCAGACATAAAATCTCTTCATATAATGGTAGTAGTAAAACTCTTTCAACATCTTTCAATCAAATCGAAGTAGATTTACTGTTGATTTGATGTGGTGGATTCACTTAAGAAAACTCAGAGATTACATCTGAATCGGACTACAGGCAACTGAAAATTAACAGACGATTCTGATTATCTTGGCTTCATCAAGGGCACATCAGCATTAAAATTTTTCTTCAGCTGCCAGCCCTGTAAGATTCAATATTTCTACATCTGAGTGCGCTGAGCTAAATGACTCCATAGCTGCTTCAGGCCTTCAGGCCGTGTCTGAAAATTTTCTATTCAGAGCTGGATAGTAGGCACAGGTGGGCAAAAACAGATCTGGGATTGGAAAAAGGTCATCTGAACCCGAACCTTAAACCCTGAAGAAGTTTGAAGATGACAGCAAGCAGAAAAGTGAAAGCTGGGATTAAGTTATTTGAAGCAGGATCAAGAGTGGGAGAGCTGTAGCTGAATACACAGTTCTGCATCAAAGTAATCCTGCAAATACCACCCGAATTATTCTCTTAACAAAAAGCCAGCAAAAGTCTATTTTGGTATGGAAAACTTAAAATACATACCCAATGAGGCCAGGAAGAAAGACTTTACCAGGAAAGCAGAGGTCAGGAGGGGCCGATTACATCCTATTGGTATTCTTACTTGCAAGGAATGAGAATGGGAATGGGGGAACTGGAATGAATGAATTACTTGTAAGTTTGAAGCTAGAAATGAGAATAAAATTAGTGTGGGGCCATAAAATCGGGAATCAGTACTAGAGCTTTGATTCGCTAGGAGGGTTAGGAATTAGAGCACAATGACATTCCCAGGTTTGACATTTTTATCAATCAAATTTTAATAATTTTTGTTTTATCCTCAATTAAAAAGTTAAGAAAAAAAAAAGTAGACCTTCATTCACTATTGTCGTCATTGCTGCTGTTCTCGGTCGTTGTTGTTGTGCTTCTGATAGTCGCTGCTACTACTGCCGGCCATCACTGCTACTATTTCTATTGCTATTGAGTTGCCGATGTTGCCATGCTGTGTTGCTGTCAGTCAGTGTTCTTGCTACTGAATTGTTGTCGACAACCAATTTTTGTTATTCATTATTTATTATTATATTATTATTACTTCTACTTCTACTATTATTATTGATTTTTGTGAACCTTGATACATTAATTATTGGACGCTGTCTCTTATATAATAAATCATTTTTATTACTACTAATAATAATTTTTTAATGATAATAACTACAATTATTATAATATATAATTATTATTATTATTATAGTACATATAATAATAATGATGACAACAGTTAATTAAGAGTGTTTTTTTGGTAATTTGTAACAATTCAATTTATTTCGATTCATATTCCTAAGACAAAATAAATATATAAATATATAGTCTATTGAGTACTGGAGAATGTATATTTATAAAGGGTAAAATTGTCATTTTACATTCTAAGTCTCATTATATCTCTTCTTTTATGTATTTTAGTTTTTTGAACTTTGATCGTATGTGTTTTGTTACAATTTGAGTATTTTATGTATTTCATAAGTATTTTAGTCGTTTCATGATTAATGAAAAATTAGACAGTAGAAAAGATAGCAGTTTTTAGCTTGGAATAACTAAAAACCTTAAGAAGGGCATAGAGGCTAATTGTAATTTTTGGTGGAGCCCATCGATGTGGCTTTGACTGATGCGTTTTAGCATCCTATTCGACCTACATATGTGCTTACTACAGACCTACACATACTGAATCAATGCCTCGCTGACTTTTGTGCTAACTGATGACATGAAAGCATATTATTAGACCGAAAAATGCACGCACATTATATGCAATACACTAAATCAAAGCTTCTTGACTTTTGCATTGATCGATTACGTGGTAGCATATTATTGGATTGAAAAATGTGCGTATGATATGTGTATATATAGGAAATGATAGTCTTAGTGACGTGTTCCATCTAATCAAAGTTTGCCATGTGATGCAATCTTATGCGTTCGAATTGTTTTCATTCGAACTGTTGTATCTATAAGTAGGGGACCCCCCCCCCCAAATTATACAGCTCTAAATCCAAATTTGAGCTCCATTGTATATAGTTCTTCCTATAGAACTTGTGCTTTACATGTTTTAATAAAAAATTACTATTTTAACTTTAGTTTAATATGAGTGGCTAAATTAATTTCAAGCATAAATTAAAGGTGAAGCCTCAACATGATTAATGGGATTAATTTGGTAAGTTTATTCATTCTCTCACTCTGATTTATGTGGTTTATTTTGACTCATTGTGCTAAGTTAATTTCAATCTTGTCTAGATTTTGCACGATATACTGACTCCCTATGCAAGATCATTAGTGTTTGGCATGATAAACACTTTACACTATATCTATTAAAAAAAACTCCCCTCTAGCACTTATGGTTCGTCTTGATGCAGTGTTGACAGAGAGTGTATCTAAGTTATTTAGTGGACGGTCTTGCCACATTGTCGACAAAAAAATTGTTATCACTGGCACAACGTGTCTTGACACCACATTAAGCAAAAGATAATTTTCCCCTGGAACAATGAGTGCTTGATATTATATTTACCAGAATGAGACTTATGAGGAGTGAAAATTCTCCTCTCATAAATTAACTGGAACTAAAAAAGAACATCAAATCCACGGTGAAGTGTTGAATGTAAATTTAAAGACTTAAATACTTCATTTGCATTGTTTCTTCTTTAATTTATTCCCTACATTTTTTTTATCTTGGTACTACTCAAAAACCACATCCAACCAATTCATAAACAAACTTGGAAAATTAACCCTAAACATGATTAAATATACTTCGTTGTGGGATCGGCACTCGTCATAATAAATCTATTGTACAATAGACTCGTGGGCTTATGAGTACAATAAGGGATTGTAACATAGTCTATTCTCATTCTGTTTTCTACAGCTCAAGTAAATAACTTATTCTGATTCTCGTTCCCATTCCTAATTAGTAAACACCAAGTATATAAATAAGAGTGTATTTACTTCTTGGATTTAGGAATATGAATGAGGATCATCCGATTATGTGTATTTACTTGCAAATGTTGAATCAAGGAATAGGAATAGAAATGATGGGATTCACTAAATTTGGGAATAAGGAATTAGAATCCCATTTCCATGGGTTGGGAATGAGATTCTCATTTCTTTAGTGATTTATTGTCCCTAATAAAACATAAAATTCCCTTTATGCCCCCTTAAAAATATTAAAATAATAATAGTAGTAGTAGTAATAATAATAAGTAGCATTATTATAATTTTGATAATGATAGTAATATCAATAGTAATTTTTATTATTATTATACTAACAGTAATATAATATAACAGTACTAATCATAATTATAATTATAATTGTAGTATTAGTAATAATATTATTAATAATTACTATTATTAAATAATACTAAACAATAATATACTTAATTTAGAAATATTTACTTATTATTTTGTTAGTGAACAATTACATAATTTTAACTAAGGGCATTTTAATACTTGTAACAATATGATTCTAAGACAAAATAAATATATCAATGAGAATACAACTCATTCCAATTTTAATTATTGTAACTCAAGTAAACAATTTATTTTAATTCTCATTTTATTTTAATTTCAGTCTATTACGATCCCAAGTCATTCAATTCTTGCGAAATAAATGCACCGTAAGAAAGCATTCATGGGCTTTGTTTGTTGATTTTATCAAGTACAATGAGATTAATTAATTAGTTAGTTACTCACTTCTTGAGGAAGAAAGAAGAAGTGACGAGTATGAGAGAGCAATATCATTTTCTTTATCTTAAGAGCTAGTACTTTTTGTCATCGGCACGCAGTTGGTCAACTAAGCATGGATTGTTGGCTCGATTCGAGCCTTTAGAGGTGGGTAGGGTACAACTAATTTATGATTTTGGAATTTAGGTTAGATTATGTTTAACTTTTATCTTATTTAGTATATTTATCTTTAGTAGGATATTCGACCAAATTAATCCGGATATGAATAAACTCCATTGAATTAATTCCCATCTAATCAAACTTGGAACTTAATCCAAATCCGATTGAAAGCACAACCTATTAGTAGGCACTCTTAATTAGAATTTTCCTCTCACCTTCAAAATGATACAACATTTGGTCTTTATTAGTAGAATGAGGAAGAAGTTTTTAATATTATCTATTAAAATTTAATCCAAAAATGCCGGTCTAGCCCTATGCGGGTTTAATTCCTACCGAATAGGAAAATTATTTTTAAATTTTTATTGAAAAGATAATAATTGTTATGAAATAAATAAATAACACAAAATTTTGAACTAAAACAAAGCACTTTAAGTACCATGTGGATAGCTTATTATTAGTAAGCTTTTGTTAATTGATTTTTCTATGATATGATCTTGAGACATAATACGTTAAATTAAGGGGGGACGAGATGCCAACTTTCCTCTGTGGGACTTTTGCCTGACCAAAATATGAAGCTAGCATTTACAACACTCCCCTTAGATTCACCATTCTTTTACATAAAATTTTTTAGATAAAAAATGGAATTAGATATGATTAACATTGCCTTGTCAAAACATTGTAATGAGAAAAAAGCCTAGTCGAAGGAAAAGGAACATAGTGCATATTCATCCAATATAGTTGCAGAATTCTTCTCTTCAAAATATGCTCCTCTAACGAAATGCCCTCTCGTAATATCAATTTAGTTTGTTGAATAGACACATGCCTATACTGCGGACTAACTTCTCAAATGTTGACGTGGGCAAAGCCTTAGTAAAAAGATTAGTAAAATTACCAATGTAGCATATTTACTTGAAATAAGTTTTCTTATCTTGTTGGAGCTCATGAATGTAGAAGAATTTTGATGAAATATGCTTAATTATATCTCTCTTAGTTAGGACTGGGACAGAATTGGGTTGGGATCTATTCGGATCAACCTGATCGGGTTTTGAGTTGGTCAGGTTGGATAAAAATACATCAAAACTCAACCCGAACTTATAACTTGATCATGTTGAGTTTGGTTCGGATCGGTTTTAGATTAGATACAATTTGAATTCAGTTCAGGTCAATTCAGGTTAAATTGGGTCAATTTGAGTGTCTTTCCACTGCAGATGCTACTTTTTTGCCCTCAAGGTAAGGGTGAGCAACTCAAAAAGTGTCATCACCTTCACCACCAACAACATCCACTAATCTAACCTTAGTTGTAATATGTGGAGAAGAAATTGTACCACCATAGCTACCACTAGGAACACTCTCACTACACATCAATGGTGTGGAACTGGAACACAATGCACTGTATGCATTATAAAGCTTATTCAATAAGTCTCTTTTCACTGCCTTAGTCATTTCTTCAACATTCGAACTATCACTGTTAAAAATGATCTAAAAAATATGTTTAACAAAGTCCATTTTAGCTCAAGGATCAAGAATGGAGGCAAAAATATTTTTCAAATTTATCCCTCATATTATAAGCCAATGAAATTGCTTGAGGATCCTTACTTACTTGCAATACAATTAACAAACTCTCAATTAAGCCAATAGTATCATAACAAAGATTAGAAGTCATACTCTAAGAGGTAGAAACAACAATGTGACATCATAAAATACCTTTAAAAGCTTCACAATTCATTCAATATTGTTCCAATCTTTAAGTTCAGGCGGGTCCACCATTTCAATATTATTTTCTTTCTTGAGAAAATAAGTGATAACTCTAGAAAATGAGAGTTACTACATCAATTCTAGACTTGAATCAAGGTCATTTAGAGAACAAAATAGGTGTTTTTATTACATTTTGATTACATTTTTCTTAAACATTCATTTTAGTTGAGTATTAATAAGTTTTGTTTGAATCATTGTAATTTGTGCTAAAAATAGATCCATAATTGTAGGTTCTTGGAAAGTCTTAATTCATGAGGGGATGTTGAGACATTAGATGAGCAAGAGGAGGAAAGAAGACGGTCATAAAAGAAGAAAAGCATAATCGGGAGCAATGCAATGCTATTGCGAATGTTGGAGCAATCCGTGCTGTAGCAATCTGGAAGTAAATGCGGGAGAAAATTTAGGCGCGGGTCAGCACATGCTTCCTAATTTAACGCATGCACGTGCATGGGCTTATGTTTACCCTAATTTGCAATAAAAAAAAAGGAGGTAATACCACAAAGAAAGGTTGAAAAAGGGAAATTATCATTAGAATAGTTACAAGGAACGAAGAAGAAGATCACAATTGAAGAGTATTGTTTCGACAACATTGGAGAGTTGTACAGAATTACTTAGCTTTGATTTTTACCGTGCTCAACTTATATTTATCTTCTTCCTTTAATTGATTTGATGTATTCCGAGAGCAATATGTTTATGTTTATTTTTCTCATCCAGATTATGAACTAAATTTACTTGTAGTTGAGTGACAAATAATCCAATGGGTTCTTGATTGTTCTTATATGTTCTTATGATATTGCTGTAGCATTTTACTCTAGTAGTTTTTATATATATAACTGTTATTTCGATTAACCACCTATTTAATAGTTTCAGTTTAGATACAGCAGCAAAATGGTATGTCTTAGCGGACATTATTAGAGTATTACTTCATCTTAAGACGAGTTTCCTGGATTAGGTTATCCTGAATCCCATAAGGGCAATACTTAAAGTTAAGATTTGTGGCACACTAGACATAGATGTTCACCTTGTAGGGTAGAAAGATTAAAGGATATAATGTCGTACCATAAATATATGAGCAACTGGTTATTATTAATAGATTTAAAGGTATGAGACGTCCAACATGCGATAGCTGTGGATGCCGATTTATCCTGCCTGGTGCTGCAACACTTATTCTAACAACTGGTGCTAATTTGGTAAACAACAGTCATCCTATTAGGAGAATTTGATCATTCAACTATTATATCTTCAATTGAATTTTAGCACAATTAACTTAGTTTATTTCATTACAGCATTGTTTTATTTCCATCTCTCGCAATTATTAATCACGATAGAATTATTTGACAATTATTTGTTTTGGTCTTTAAGTTGATTTGCACTATTGTGATTGTTTTAGCATTTTGAGTAACATCAATCCCTGTGGAGACGATCTTTAATACTCATCACTTTATTATTTGTTGTATATATTTGCACGTTGGCATTTATAATAATTGATTATACAAATCAATCAACAGTAAGCCTAATAAAGTTTATCTCTTCTGCCATTCTATCAAATGTTGCTTAAAACTTCAATGCAGTCATCAACATTAAATAGGTGGAATTCTACTCGTAAGATAATCTAAAATGATGGTTCGGTTCGGGCTTTTCACATGTGCAACACAATGTTTAAATGTCTGCAACTTGTGGTGGAGGATCTCATATACTCCATAGTATTTCAAATAGCAACAACAGTAGCATGCAACTCATTCAACCCTGAAACAATAATCAAATTCAAAATATGTGAACAACAACACTCATACCAATACTATCCCACCAACACAAGTGTACCATCATTTTTACAAGCAAGCAATTGCATATTGACATAACTAACAGCAATATCATTTATAGTGGCATTATCAACAGTTATTACAAACAACCTTTTTATCCCCTAGTCTTGTAAACAAGCTACAATCTTTTTACCAATAATTTTTCCTCTATGATCTTTAATCAAGCAAAACTTGATAATCCTCCTATTCAGACACCAGTTACTATCAATAAAATGAGTTGTGATCACCATGTAACTCATGTTTTGAACGGAAGTCCATATATCAGTTGTAAAAGACACTTGCTGCTTGTTGTCACAAATCAAACTCTTCAATATTGTCTTTTCCTCCAAAAATAAATCCATGACATCCGAAAATCATATGGCATAATGAATTGTAGAATAGTTACATTCCAGAAATGCCTAAACTCTCGGTTATCCACAAAACTAAGCAACAAGTCACCCATAATAATAATTTTAGTGACTACTCTTTTACAAGCATCTTGACTCTATCCTTTAGCCAAAACCATATTACTTGCATTTCCTTCGCTACCCTTAGTTGTGAAATTTTGCTGACTTCCATCTTGTTGTTCTCGAACTATCTTGTATGCATTATAGGTCTATATATGATTTTTCATATTTGTAATCTCATCAAACCTTGAATGACATTGATATTGTCTACCATAATAGTTGCACTTGCATTTGTTTGGATTGTCCTCAATCAAAGTGAAATGATTCCACTTCTCATATCTTTTCTTCATTGGTGATCTTTTCCGCTTTAAAATTTCCTTTCCCTTTTGAGTTCCTTCCATTTGTATACTTTGTTCTTCATCACCACTTATCGAATTCGATCTTGAGTGTGCAGCCATCTAAACATTCAAAATAATAATTATTAATCATTAATTCAAAAATTAAAATATAAAAATATTATTAACATAATCTAATTAGTATTATAAATCAATTCAAATATTTATAAATTTAATTTAATGAAACTTGTTTAATTCGACATTTCCATCGAAATATTTCTATATGATTAATTGATTAGGTGTATAACTGTTTATGTAAAAATTCAAAATTGTTTATACTTCATAAAGGAAAAGCAAGAAATTAATGATTAATTAATTTATAATATCCAATTATCTATTTCCCTGAATAATAGAATATTATTTGCATAACTATTTCTTAATTCTTATTATCAAACCTTAAATTTCATGCCCACATTTCATTTACTTACTAATTAACGATTTAACATACACTTAATGCACAGTTAATTGAATTAGTTCATTTTTGTTGAAATTGAAGCTATTGCATCACACATCATATATATCAAAATGTTTAATTTTAATATCTAATCTACCTAATCTATCCATACAAAAAAATTAATAATTGACAAAAGAATACACAAATATTCTTGATTTATTATTAAAATCCAACAATACATACTATTAACAATTACTAATTAACAATTAACATATAATATATAATATATTACACATTACAACTATTTGAACCCTATAGTATATACCATTGATTATCAAAGGCTCGAAGCTTCAAAACTCAAAACAAAAATTTGGGTTTCTGCCTGCCGAGTTCGGATGGAGCTTGGAGGAGGAACTTGGTGATGCTGTGATGGTAGAGCATGGAGCAGTAGATTTAGTAGGTGGTAATAGCAAATTCACTCACAATCCTCTTGGAGCAGGAGATCGAGTGGCGGTTGGCATTAGCGGTGACTATGGTGAGCATGTGTCGGCTGTCGAGTGAATAGATATTGGCTGCATGTGTGTTTCTACTAAGGAGCAGCAGTCGTTCTGCTATTTTGTTGAATGTTGACTTAAGGGTGAGGCCATGAGGGAGGGGAGCAGAGGGGAGGCTGCTATGCGCTTTTGGTTTGTGGTGTGTGCTGTATACGTGTGTGGTGTGTGAGACTAACTCCTAGTGTATCCTCCTCTAATTTAAGCAATACAAGCAAGATTGTCTTCATATATAATTGTTGAAACATCTATTTCTTCATGTACTACTAGGATCTTGGAGTGATTAGAAGAGGTGGCAAAGAAAGTCTGGTTAGCAAATCAACATGAAACTACTATTCCATTATAAGTGAAAACATATCTTATTCGTGAATTGGTTTTGTAGGATCAGAGAGGTAGCCTGAGTCTACATAACTAATAAGACCAGAATTCTCTGTTGGCTCACTTGAATAAATAAACCCAAGTCTGCCGTTCCATGAAGTTATTGAAAGATATGTTTGATGCTATTCGAATGTCACTATGTTGACATTAAGCTAAATCTTGCTAGCAAGTTCACAGAGAATGTAATGCATAGTTTAAAGCGTTGAGCTAAGTACAATAAAGCACCAATTACATTTAGATATGGTACATCTGGACTAAGTATCGTTTCATCGTTCTCTTCACGGTGGAATGGATTCTTTTTAGGATCGAGAGACCAAACAACCATAGTACTGCTTAATGGATGAGCATTATCCATATTGAAACATTTTTAAAATTTTTTCAATATAAGCAGATTCATGGATAAGCACTTTGTTTTGTTTTTTTGAAGCTCGATCTGCAGATCGGGACAATATTTTGTTTTCCCCAAATCTTCCATTTCAAGTTCTCTATTTTAATATTTAGCTATTTTCAAGAGCTTTTCGGGAATTCTAATTAGGTTCATGTCTCATCATAAACTACTACAATTGCAAATCCAAACACAAATTTTCTAATGAATATGTATGGGTAAATTGGATCGTTTTTAAATCTTTTTTTTATCAAATATTCATTTAGGTGATTGTACCACATGCATCCTGATTGTTTCAATCCATAGAAGGATCAGTGTAGCTCGATTGAACACAAATTACAATGATTTTATTTATATGCTTCAGGCATTCTGAATCCTTTAAGAATTTTCATGTTAACATAAGTGTCAAGTGATCGATATAGACATGCAGTCACTACATTCATGAGATGCATGTCGAGTCTTTTTTAGACCGCTACGCTGATTAAAAATTAAAATGTAATAGTGTCCATCACTGAAGAATACTATATCCGTATAATCAATACCAATCTATGTGAGAAACCTTTTGCAACTAATCATGGTTTGTATCTAATGATTTCACTATGCTTATTACATTTTCTTACAAATACCCATTTATATCAACGGGTTTGACATCTTCAGGTATATAGACTATAGGTTCAAAAACTTCACGGCTAGGTAGAGAAGTCAATTATGCTTGTATTGCTTTTTTCATTAAGGCCATCATGCATTTGTCTACATTCATCAACAGTTTGAGACTCAAAATCATTTGTAATTTTAGTAACTACTGTGAATGAAAATATATTATTGATGTTTATTTCATTACGATCCCACATTTTCCTTGTATAAATATAATTTGTAGACTTTTCCTTGATTTTATGTTTTCATAGCTCTTTAGGAGTTACAGTCTCTTTAAGGACCATCAGTTCTTCTGAAACTAATGATTTAGATAATGTTGATACATTTATAACTTGAGCATTATTTTCAATAAGATCCTAAGCTTTCATTCTCCTTTTTTGAGGAGCATTATCTTTGGAACCAAGTTGTTTACCACGTTTCTAATGTGTAACAAATAACTTATTAGCTGCTTTGACACTTGTTAGTAGGAACAACTATCCAAACTGGTATATTAGTAGTTGGAATATGTGACTTAGTTACCTTTGCTGCATATATAAATGCATTTGGTAATTGATATGAGAATCTCAATGAGACAAAGCAAAAACTTTTCAAGAAAATTCATCCTTACTTTAAGTAGCTTTCTATTCCCCAATAATGGAAAATTTTTCTCATCAAAGTGAAAATTCGTAAAACACGACAATGAAATGATCACCCATTAAGGATTCAAAATATTTGATAATTGAAGGTGAGTTAAAACCAACATAAACCCACAAACAACATTGAGGTCCCATCTTTGTAAACTAAAGGGGTGATATACAAACATGCACAACACAATGAAAAATGTGTGTTGGGAGATGTTGGGTTGTGAACCAAGTACAAACTGTGATGGAGAATATTGATGCTAAGCATTAGGTCTAAAATGAATTAATGTCGTAGCATGTAAAATAACATGATTTATATGCAGATATTGGTATAGTTCTTGCAATTATCTGCAACCGCTAATTAATGCTTCTACTTAGGGTTCAAAAAGGCAGGCTCAAGCCTATCTTATTGATAACAAGCCTAGGCCCTTCAAAAGCCCGTCCAAATTGGCTGGGCCTAGGCTTTTCCATTAAATATAAAATAATTTTTTAATAAAGTAAAAAAATTTAAATTAGAGATAATTATCCAATAGATAATAGAATAATAGTCCAATACACAAAATATTAGTAACATAACATAATATAATAAATCACAAATACAAATATAAAAAACATATTAATTTAATATTTTGAGTTTTCCTTTTTTATTAAATTTAATTTATTTTTATTTATAAATTAAAAAGCTAAGGCACTTTTCCTAGGCCTTTATCCAATCCCAATCTATGTAGGCTTTGTTGTACTTTTAGGCCCATGTCCAAGCCCAACCCATACAAGTCGAGCTTTAGGCTCGCGGATTGGCTCTGGCCTTTTTGCCAACCCTACTTCTATCATTCAATTTCGTATATGTACATGTAAAACAAGATTTTTGAGATTGACACCAACTAATGTACAATAGTCATCAAATGTTTTAATGTAAACTCACCAGCATTATCTAGACTAAACTGATTAGATAATCCAAAAGCCCTTAATCTTATAATTTGGGCAAGAAATCTTGCAAATGCAACGTTGCTTGTGGACAATTAAACAAAGATCTGACCATCGTACAAATGTGTCAATTAAAACCATAAAATAAGAAAATGATCCACGGGTGGCTAGATTGGTTCATATATTTCCTTGAATTCTTTGAAAAAACATTGGACATTCATAATCAACCTTAGAAAGAGATGATCTAGCCACAAATTTTCCTTGTGAGCAAGTGGTACAAACAATTTCATTGGATAATAGAATCTTCTAGTTCTCTAATGGATGTCTATGAGAATTTTCAATAATTCTACGTATCATTGTAGATCATGGGTTTCCAAGTCGATCATGCCACAATATAACATTTTTGAAACTATAAACTAATAGTTCATCACTACGTAGCGTTTAGTTACATTAATGATTTTATAATATAATCCTGAAGAGACATATTTACTTCTTTCCTAATATTCTAGAGCTTTTCTAATATATACTTCTTTCCTGAGATATTTTTAGTACATATTCCACATTATTTTTATTTAAAGTATCAATATGATATTCATTTCAGTAGATATCTTTGAAGCTCAGAAGATTTCATTTAGATCTTGTTAAATATAAAGCATTTTAGACTATTAGTTTTATTCCACTTGTTAACAAGGGTATAGCTCTTCTGAATCCATGTATTAGGTCTGTAGGACTAGAGACAATATTTACATTTCCTCAAGTACTTTATTTCTAAGAAATATTTTTATCTTGAAGAATAGTGTGTGTGGTTGCACTGTCAGCCAAGCATACATCTCCATATTTCAATTCCAAAATGAATCATTTATTTCTAAAATCCATAACCTTACATCAAACAAAATTTCATGTTAGATATCAAGATTATATATGAACATTAAGTACATATGATAAAACTACAAAAATATAAAAATTAACATATTAGTAACTTAATAATTATGGAACAACATTAAGAGCTTAATTAATATGGACATTTCCATTACCAATTAACCGATCACTTTTCCTTCCGTGTCCTCAAAAAATTAGAGACATCGAGATGAGTCAAACTAATAGGATTTGAGTTATCAATTAAATTAGTCTCAAATTTTCTTTTCCCTTTCTTAGATGCTTGTAGAGGTCTACTAAATGTTTGTCCATATTATAGGTACATGACCAATGACATTTTCCTCCACATTGATAATAAATTTCTTCGTTGTTATATCTACTATTTTTTTTTTTCATTATGCTTCATTTTCTTTACTACTTCCTTTATAGATGTTCCATTTTCTAGCATTTTTTTCTTTATACTTCATTTTCTTCACTATGTCCCTCATAGATGTTCCATTTCTAGTGGCGTCCATTCTTGTTGTTTTGACGTCTTGAATGCCTATGACCACCATGAGGATGATAACCATGGCCTCTCTTGCCTCCTCAATTATGTCCACTATTGGTATGTATATTAACATTTGCTTCTAGGAATGGTTGTGAGCTAGTTGGACGTTATTCATGATTTGTCATAAGGACTCATTGTTTTGTTCAACAATTAAAAGAGATGTTATTAGCTCAGATTATTTTTTGTATCGACGCTCTCGATATTGCTTTTACAGGACAACGTTTAATGCATGAAAAATAGAGAGTGTCTTTGCAAGCTTTTTTTTTAGTAATTTTTTCTCCATACAATATATTAGTTCTGAGATAATGTGGAATAGAGTAGAGTGGTATCCAAAGACTCTTACATAGTCTCGTAACCTCAAGTTTAGCCACTTATGTTTAGCTTTTAGAAGAAAAATAAGCCTATGGTGGTCAAATTTATCCTTGAGGTTATTCTACAAAATTAATGGATCCTCCACTATCAGATATTAAGCTTTTAGGCTCTCATGTAAACGATCGTGAAGAAAAATCATGGCTTTTGATATTTCCTGTAGGGATGTTTCGCTTTCTTTTATTATAGTGCCTTCCAGACCTATAGCATTCAGGTACATTTTTGTGTCAAATGTTGAGTGTTAGAAAATGCATATTTAAAAAGGAGAAAACCATCATTTTACATTTCAAGTCTTACTAACAACCCTTACTTTTATGTGTTTAAGTTTCTTGTAATTTAATTATGTGTGTTTTATTTTAATTAAGTATTTTATGTGTTTTAGGGCATCATAGTCATTTCACAATAAACGAGAGATCAGACGGCAAAACGGACATCACTTTTGAACTCAGGACAGTTGAAAATCTTAGGACGAGCATAAAAGGAAAAATGACATTATTCACATGTACGGTACTATTCACATGTACGGTACTGTCTACGTTACTGTTCACGACACTGTTCATATAGACGGATCGATGACGTGGCATTGACCGATGATGTGGCATTGATTGATGAGGTGTCAAGATCTTGTTGGACTAAAATTCTTATGTACTGTTGATGGTGACGTGGCAGCATATCAGTGAACTAAAAATCTCACGTATGGTACATGCATCACACAGGATTATTTTCAACCAAACGCGTTAATTTATTTTCTCTTCCCCTCTAGTTTTTGTAGATGTTTTGACTTCTCGTCGACAAATAATCATAATCTTATCTAGTACCGCCTTGGATTCACCGGCTCCCTAGTATAAAGTTATTATTATTTGGCATTATAATCCCTTAGCACCGTATTGATTAGAGCGTGGTTCATGAGGTGTAGATTCCCCCTCCCCCTCCATGATTTAATTGGTATTAATAAGGAATATTTAGCCCATGATGCATGTTGACAAGAATCCAGATACCCAAGTACGTCAATTTAATGGATCTACACTTTAATTTCTTCTCGTCATTTCAATTCCAATTTTTAGGATAATTTGAATCACTTCCACTACAAATCCAATCACCTATTTACAAAATTAATTCTGTACACAATTAAAATCCACCTCCTTGTAGGATCGACACTCGTTACCATTAGTCTATACTACAATAAATTCGTGCGCTTGCGAGTTCAACAAAATTTGTACAACAAGTTTTTGGCGCCGTTGCCGGGGAGATAAGTAATTTTAATTCATAGAATTAATTTTTGTGAATAATTCCATTTAATTGTTTTCTTGTATTTTTTCTTTAAAAAAAGAAAAAAAAAGTGAATCTACATTTAAAGGTTAGTATTTCTTTTCTTTTTCTCTTCTTTAAAATTCTGTAATTTAATTTTCAAGTTATTTTTTTTATTTCTTCTTTGTGATTTTTGGTTATCTTACTAATTTTTTTAGTTAATTTATTTTACGTATTTTTTTTGTGTGTACTTTTATAGTAAGGTTGTAATAGCGCCATAAGGTTAGTATAGTAATTTTTCCCTCTTCTTTATTTCTACTTGTTTTATTCCCATCTTTATTTTTATTTTATTTATTTTGCATGCATAGTCGTAGGTCATTATTACCTAATCTTGAACCTATAGACCTTGAACTTGAGAAAACACTTCGTACACACAGACACATTAAAAATAGAATGGATTTACAAGCACCACATGAGAGGCCATTTAAGGACTACTTCAGTCCTTTAGCTAATTTGAGCACATCATGTATAAGATACCCAAATGTAGCTGCTAGTAGTTTTGAACTAAACCTAGTGTGCTAAATTGTCTCCCAACATTCTATGGCCTAGAAAATGATGACCCATATAATCATCTGAATGATTTTCATGCTATTTGTCAAACATTTAAATACGAGAATTTTTCAGACGATGATGTTAAACTCATATTATTCCCATTTTCTTTAAAGGATAGAGCTCGTTCATGGCTTAATACATTGCTTGCTAATAGTATTACATCATGGAAACAAATGGTTACAAAATTTTTGAATAAATATTTCCCAGTGCATAAAACCAATGCTATTCGCAGGGAAATCTCAGAGTTTACCTAGAGAGAAGACGAGCAGTTTTTTGAAACATGGGAGCGATTCAATGGGCTACTCTTGAAGTGTCCACATCATGGGTACGAGAAATGACACCAATGCCAATACTTTTTGGAGGGATTATTGTCGAATGTGCGAGAATGGCTAATGGCAACAAGTGGAGGAGAGCTAATGTCAAAAAGTACAATAGAGATTTGGGAATTCTTCCAACGACAAGCGGGTAATTCCCAACAACGGAGTCAATCACTCAGGAATACTAGAAGAATTAAGGGAGTAAATGAGGTTCACATTGGTGAGTCAACTTCGGGAATCAAAGAAGTTAAGGAGATGATTGAAGATCTCGCTCGACAAATAGCATTGTTATCGACTGCTAAATCAACAGAGCCACATGACCCTAACTCATACTCAGATCAAGCCAATGCCATTGGTGTAATGAGAAAGCCATCAAATTACAATCCATACTCCAATGCATATAACCCTGGATGGAGAGACCACCCTAATTTTTCATGGTCTCAAGGATTCCAACAGAATGGATCAACAGCTCCAGCTCCACCAATGCAACAAATTCCTCAAGTTCCTCAAGCATCTCAACCACCATTTAGACCATACAATCAGAACCAGAACTACTCTCAACCCAGACCATGGGAGGATGCATTCTAGAATTTCAAGAATGTTACTCACTCCACGATTGAGCAACAGAACCACACTATTGATGGACTACGAAATGAGTTAAGAGCGAGCTTCAACTTACAAGCCCAATCAGTTTCAAGCCTTGAGAAGATGGTGGGACAACTTGCTTCTTCAGTTCAGACCTTGGCAATGACTGTTGAGAAAGGTAAGTTTCCAAGTCAACCAGTGCCTAATCCTAAAGAAGTACATGAAGCAAGTACCAGTTCACCACAACAGCATGGAGAGGTCAAAGCAGTCATGACCTTGCGAAAAGGAAAAGAAGTCAACAACAAAGTGGAGATGCCGGTGATAAAAGAAAATCAAATTGTACCTGTGAGTATTGAGGACTCATCACCAGAAGAGAGAGAAAAAACCAATCCACGAGAATATGTTCCGAAAGCTCCATTTCCTCAGAGGTTAGCGAAAGGAAAGAAGAGAAAATCCACAGGTGAGATTCTTGAAATCTTCAAACAGGTAAGTGTTAACATCCTTTTACTTGATGCTATAAAGCAAGTTCCATCTTATGCCAAGTTTTTTAAGACTTTTGTACTAAAAAGAGAAACATTTACATTCAAAAGAATGCATTTTTAACAGAAAACGTTAGTTCTATCCTCAAACATGAAATTCCTCTAAAATGCAAAGACCTAGGCTCCCCACTATCTCATGTAGTATAGGGAACCACACAATTGAGAATGCTTTGTTGGATTTAGGAGCTAGTGTAAATCTATTGTCATACTCAGTATTTTTGAAACTTGTACTTGGAGAATTACACCCAACTCCAGTGGTGTTACA
>MKYO02027219.1:165797-182439 GCA_002013955.2 Citrus medica | reverse complement strand
TTGAAGGTGAAGTCTCAACATGTGTCATGGGCTTTATTTGGTAAATTTATTTTCTCTTCCCCTCTAGTTTTTGTGGATGTTTTGATTTCTCGTCGACAAATAATCATAATCTTATCTAGTACCACCTTGGTTTCACCGGCTCCCTAGTATAAGGTTATTATTATTTGGCACGATAAGCCCTTAACACCATATTGATTAGAGTGTGGATTCCCCCCTCATGATTTTATTATTATTAATAAGAAATATTTAGCCCATGATGCATGTTGATACGGATCCAGATACCCAAGTACGTCAATTTAATATATCTACACTTTAATTTCTTCTCGCCATTTCAATTCTAATTTTTAGGATAATTTGAATCACTTCCACCACAAATCCAATCACCTATTTACAAAATTAATTATGTACACAATTAAAATCCATCTCCTCGTGGGATCGACACTCGTCACTATTAGTCTATACTACAATAGATTCATGCGCGAGTTCAACAAAATTTGCACAACATCTAACACCCAAAAAAAGCTAGTTTCTTCTAGAAACTTTAAGAACAAGAATTTATAGATTCGTGAGATTTTCCATTTTTCGAAAACCTTGCATTAATAATCAAAAGAAAAAAAATCAAAATATAAATATAAAAATATGTAAATATAAACAAAAACAAAAATTATGAAATATGTAAAAACCTCATGCGTGTATTTAGAACTTCAGATTCTAACTTTTAAAATCATGACTAGAATTTCTAGTTTTGATTTTTAATGAGGTTAGAATTTTAGGTTCTCACCACCTCATTTGTGTTGTAAACTTCAAGTTACAATAATAATATTCACTAATAAATATAAACAAGAGCAAATCTTAATTTTATTGAAAATAAAATAATTTGATAGGTGGTTAAACCAGTCATATAAGCAAATAAATTAAGTAAGCTATATTAACAAAGTAATAACATACTAAAAAATAATAACAATACAGACGATATTATAGAACCAACTATTAAAATTATTATAAACAATAAGTAATTAAATTAATAATATAAAATATAATAGTAAAATTTAAATAAACACAAATAATAAAAATTAAACTGTCCACGTCAAATAAACTATCGTGCGTTCTTTAAGTATCTTGTTGATAGTTTATTATTAATAGACTTTTGTTAATCGATTTTTTTGTGATATGATTTTGAGAAATAATACACTTATTTGTAGGTTAAATGACGAGGGAGAAGACACTAATTTTCCCACTTTGTGACTTTTGACTCGCTAGAATGTTATAAGCCATCCTTTACAACAATAATTACATAAGGACGTGTTTGGTGCATGGGATTGTATAGTATTATATTACTATTCATATTAATTTATTACCAAGAAGATGTTTGGTAAAATTTAACACCTCATTATGCTGCATTATAATGCAGCATAATGAGGCATGGGGCCGCATTACACAAACCCGAGGGAAAGCTTTTTGTTGTTATTATATGAATTTATGCTTCATGAATTAGATAGCTTGATATGCTTGTAATTTTATGATTTTATATTTCATGCATTAAGGGTGTGTTTGGTGCCTTGATATATTGTAAATTAAAATATAATTTAATATTATTGAATAATAATTTATTAATTTATATTAACAATTATAATATTAATTATAATCTAAATTTATTATTTACATATAATATTAAATTTATAAATTTATTTTATCATAATTATAATACAAATTTTAGAAATTTAATCATTAATTTTTAATATTTACTAAAAAATTGTTAAATTTCTACAATTAAGATTTCTATATTTATTATTTTTCTAAGTATTAATAAATATTATTTTTTAATTATTTAATTTAATTAATTATAAAAATTAATACAATATAATGTAACACCAAATATAGTTTAATTAAAAATTAATACAGTACAGTGTAGCGCCAAATATTATATAACATTATTATAATACAATACTAACACAATACAATATAATATAATATACTAATATTAAAATAATATAATATAACATAATACAATACATGTACCAAACTCACCCTAAATGTAACCAAATTTTTATTCAAAAGACGATAATTTCCCAATAATTAACCAAAGGAACAGGCAACAGCCAGTAACTGATGACCATACTGCCACGTGAACAGGCAACAGCAGATTCGTCCCGAGCGAACTCTGGTTACTTGTATGGTTAAATTGAGGTTAGCGAGAGGGAAGAGGAGAACGAGAATTTGTTTGTTTGATTCTTGATTCACACACACCTCAACTTCTCTTTGACTTCCTGTCACTGCCCGCCAGCCAGCCAGCCAGCCAGCTTTGCCTTGCCTTGCCTTAAGCTGCAGATCCGAGTGAAAATAAACACTTAAACAGTCACAATCACAGAGACAGACAAGGAGACCTGTTTCTTATTATTTATCGAAGAGATAAAAAGAAAAAAAAAAGCTTAGATGGCGACTGCGCCGGCTAGAGCTCGTGCCGATTACGATTACCTGATCAAGCTGCTTCTCATCGGGGATAGTGGCAAGTACCTTTGTTAATTCAATATTATTATTGCTCTTAAGTTCATCAAATTATATCATGATATTTTCGGTATTGTTTTCGATCAAACAATAGGGTTGGTTTCTTTCATATGGTGTTAACTTCTATTCGCAATTATGTGGCTTCAGCATTATTTTTATACTTAAGATAAATCTTTTTTATGCGCACAACTGCGGTAATATAAAAAGCTTTAACGTGTTTGTGAATATTGTGTTCAAGTAATAAGAAATTTCATATTTGTCACACAACTTTTGGGATAAATCGTCTTAGCTTCCAAACTAACTATAGTTGCCAAACACTTTTTCTCCAACTGCAGTACCGAACAGGGCCTTAGTGCGCATTTTGGATCGTGGTGGATTCTTAAATAATCACTTATTTGAGAATCTACTCTCAAATTATGTTTGATTATCACTTGTTTGATGATTGTCAGCATAATATATCTAACAGAATAACTCAAATAATTTAATAATCCAAACATAATTGGGGAATAGATTCTCAAATAATCACTTATTTAAGAATCCACCACAATTCCAAACATGCTCTTAGTCTAGTTTTCCTCATTTGTCTTGTGAGATTGAGATGGCTACTTATGCTACGATTAGTAGCTTTTGGGATTGAATTCCTCTACATGCTTGTTTTTGCTTCTTGTCTTCAGTCTCTATATGCTAGGCCGACTATCTGTTTAGCTTGCTAGTGAGGGGAGTGATAAGCTACAATAGGTGTCCTTCTAACTATTGTCCTTTCGCTTAAACTTGGAGAGTACAATAGTCAAAAGTGTTTGGTAAACTCCCACTTTTACTTGGTAGTTAAAATTTTAGCAATCACTTATCCGCTCATACTTGAAAGTGACAAGTGATCTCGTTCTACAATAGTTGTGTTTAAAAACTACTGCACCTCAATCTCAAATATATCCTACATGTTGTTTAGAATTTTAGATTGTGTGCCTACTTATTCTATCATTAGCTCCCAGACCTGTCGGCTTAGGTGTTAGTTTTTCTTTTCAGCTCTTTGAAATAGTAAATGATATTAGCTTCTATTTTAGCTTACAGCAAATCAATACATGTTTATTTGCATATGATAAAAATATGTATCTCATGCTATGTACCTCTTTTTATCCTCATTACTTTGTAAATTCGCAGGTGTAGGAAAAAGTTGCCTGCTATTGCGTTTCTCAGATGATTCTTTCACAACAAGCTTCATTACCACAATTGGGTCTGTTTTTAAAACCTTGTGACTTGTTATAATTTTTTAATTTTATAGTTTTCAACTGTTTCCTGAACATTTAATACATTTAATATCTCTTCAGGATCGACTTTAAGATCAGGACCATCGAGCTTGACGGGAAGCGCATTAAATTACAAATATGGGATACTGCTGGACAAGAACGTTTTCGAACGATTACAACAGGTACCTAATAATTTTTTGTAGTAATCTTCAAGGTTTGAAGGACTATATTCTAATTGAGGAACAAATATGTTATTCCTCAACCTGAAATATATTGGCTTGGTTGATCAATTTTGGGTAACTGATTGTGTTTTGTGAAAAGTAGTCATTTTCCCGAGTTCAAGAGAAGAAAAAGAAGAATATAATTGTCAGCTTCTAGTAACTATGACCGCTTCTTTTGCACATATACAAAGAGCATACAGTCAGAGTCAAATGTATAAGAAAATGCAGATATATGTTATATTGGATGGTTCCTGGTAATTGCTTATTAGAGGCATAAATATTGCTTTTGGGGTGCATTAGGTATTTATTATGATGCTTCGAATCTTCTAGACCAAAGATTGACCTCATTGGATAATTACTGAACATAAATAATATCTTCTTCTTCATTGGGAGTTTATGTTCTGTGGTATACAATTTAAAGATAACCAAACAACCCTTGGAGTGGCTCACTGTCATTAAGCTTGTTTGTACTAGATCATTGCTTTACAAGGCTAGATTTTTGGTTTTATATGCATATTTGCTCTAGGCATTGAGTTGTTTCTGTCGTCTTCTAGATGACCTCCTTAATGGTTATTTGTTATTATCATGGTTCAATTTTTAACATAAATAATTCAAACCAGATGATCTTGAATGTGCAACTTAATTTTTCTATTCAAATAATTTAGACATTGTTTACTTTTTTCTTGCGTAGCTTATTACCGGGGAGCCATGGGCATATTGCTTGTCTATGATGTGACAGATGAGTCATCTTTTAACAGTATGCCTCTCTCTCTCTCTCTCTCAATGTTCTGTTCCTACACATTAGGCTTATTTATTTAAAGATAATTGACAGGAAACTTTTTATTGTTTTGTCCCACACCCCCCCCCCCCTTTTCTGATCCAATTATTTGTAGACATCAGGAACTGGATGAGGAACATAGACCAGCATGCTGCTGATAATGTTAACAAAATATTGGTGGGCAACAAAGCTGATATGGATGAGAGCAAAAGGGTACTGAATGAATCATGTCTATAAGATTAGCTTCAGCTCTATTTTTCTAAGGCTAATGGTCTCCACCGTTTAATTCTTTCTTATAGGCTGTTCCAACAGCAAAGGGCCAAGCATTAGCTGATGAATATGGTATCAAATTTTTTGAGACGGTAAGTATGTTCAATAATGAGTGGTGATTGGAAGTCTGTAACATCCGATGTAAATAAATTTTGTTGTTCGTTTGCTTTTGTGGGACTCAATTATATAACTGTTGGGCAGCTGCCTACTTCTTTTAATACCCTTTAAAATGTTGAGCAATTTGTGCAGAGTGCAAAGACAAATTTCAATGTGGAGCAGGTGTTCTTTTCAATTGCAAGAGAAATAAAGCAGAGACTTGTGGAGAGTGACTCGAAAGCAGAGGTAATTTTTTTTTTTTTTTTCCCCCCCCCCCCCCCCCCCTTTTCTGATCCAATTATTTGTAGACATCAGGAACTGGATGAGGAACATAGACCAGCATGCTGCTGATAATGTTAACAAAATATTGGTGGGCAACAAAGCTGATATGGATGAGAGCAAAAGGGTACTGAATGAATCATGTCTATAAGATTAGCTTCAGCTCTATTTTTCTAAGGCTAATGGTCTCCACCGTTTAATTCTTTCTTATAGGCTGTTCCAACAGCAAAGGGCCAAGCATTAGCTGATGAATATGGTATCAAATTTTTTGAGACGGTAAGTATGTTCAATAATGAGTGGTGATTGGAAGTCTGTAACATCCGATGTAAATAAATTTTGTTGTTCGTTTGCTTTTGTGGGACTCAATTATATAACTGTTGGGCAGCTGCCTACTTCTTTTAATACCCTTTAAAATGTTGAGCAATTTGTGCAGAGTGCAAAGACAAATTTCAATGTGGAGCAGGTGTTCTTTTCAATTGCAAGAGAAATAAAGCAGAGACTTGTGGAGAGTGACTCGAAAGCAGAGGTAAATAGTTTGTTTCATAAACTTCTTCTGAGGATGATTGACATGATATTTTGTATTGACGTTTCAAAATTTTGATGTTGTAATTCTAGCCCCAAACTATTAGGATCAGTAAACCAGACCCAGCCAATGGGTCGGCAGCTGCTCCGGAGAAATCAGCATGCTGTGGTTCTTGAGGTTTGAGAAGACCTAGATTGTTTGCATTAATCTTTGCATTTGTTGCAATCAAATTCTGGGGGAAGTCATTTCCAATTCACCAAGGCACAATTGGTGTTACCATGTGCTTGTAGGATTGTAATTTCTCCTAACAACTATGGGGAATGAATCTTTCAGATGCTTTACCAAAATTATATACCTGACATTCAGCCTGCTGAGGTTGATAATGATGTTGTATTGGTGTGATATTATTATTAAGCAGGTCTTTGTCCTTAAGCTAAAAATATCATTGTATTTGCAATTGAAAAGACAAATTGATAGTTATTTCATTTACTTGATTTTGTTGGGATGTTTCTTCGTTACAAATTAACCTGGAGAGCCTAGGTAGAGATGTTATATCTACAAGTTCAGTCGCCCCCCTCTCTGCTTGGAAGTTTGAACCCTGTTAAAATTCTTAACATAACTTGAAACAAAATGCCTCATATTTCACAAGTAAAATAAATCAACTATTGAACTGAGAGAAAGAACTTTGATTCGATGGGCTTTAAAGAAACTACGAGCTTGAAAGGTAAAATAAATAACACTTTTTTTAAAGGAAAGGTAAAACACTTTGAAATTTGGGGGTTTAAGTCATATTTTATAAGATAAAAAAGTATTAAATCAAAATCGCCCAATAGTTATATATTCAGCACATTATCTATTTGGTTAAATAAACAAAACAAAAGCTTAAAAAATTAATCATTAAATTCTGAAAACTTCGTTGTATTTATGCAAAGTGAAAATCATTTTGTCACATACAAATAAAAGCCCTTCTAAGATTTGAAATGAAAATGCAGATGAATTCCATTCAATCTGGATATTTGCAGAATCATCCATTCATCAAACAGGACCAATTATATAAGCCATTGTTTTTATATCCTAAAGAAAAATTTTGGTGCAGTTTCTAGTTTTGTTCAAATACCAAAGTAAATATTATAACTCAAAAGCATGAAGTAGAAAACTCACACATAAAATCAATAATCCAAGCAACTTTGTGTTTCTAACATGGATCAGTAACGAAATTCAAAGAAAAACATTTACACGAGCTAATATATATGTTTTTTGAGTGCCAGCATTCCCCAGAGAATAGCAGTAAGACATAACGGAAGAAGTTATACATACACATGATCTGTTCATAATGTTAATAGGGAAGCAGCGCATTAGCAGGCAGCTTATGGCTTCTGTTGATATGGAGACCTCCACAATGCAGCATCTTACGAGCAACAACCGCCAATAGGAGGTGACTGGTTTTCTGGTTTCTGCTTTAAAATGTTTCTTTTTACTACATTGGATCCTTCTTCCAAAAGACTAGGAACCTCCATTATCTGCACAATGATCCCACACTGTGTCAATAATATTGAATTACTCCTAATGACATGGTAGCTCAGCAGTAGATAAATTATGCAAATGATGCATAACACTATTTCTACAATTGAGACCCCGGTTCGGGTATTGGATTATAGCTAACTTCTGATGAAGCTTGCGTGTTAATCATTAGAACTGAAGGAAAAAAGACCAAAAAAACAAAGAGGAAAGTTAAAGAATTAAGAATCAAGGGATTCTACAGAGAGCTATCACTTGAGATTAAGGAATTTCCTAACCATCAAATTGGTGTGATCCCAATAAAGTGCTCTTGGCTGGTTTACGGCCATCGGGAAAAAAGGAAGAAAATAACAACCTACTGTCATAACTCCAAGGTATAGCATACATCATATTCCCACCCTATACAAGTATATCAAATTGATGAAACCTTATTGTGGATTAAAGTGCCTAACATTTTACAGAAGCATCAAAATTCTTTCTGAAAAAGTACCTTCAATGCAAGCTGCTCAAAGCACTGCTCCACGTTTTCCCTGGTTTTAGCACTACATTCAAGAAACAAAGATCCATGCTCTTTTGCAAGCGCAATCCCCTCTTCTCTACTTACAACCCTTTCAGATTCCTGAAATCGTACATCAAAGTGTAAAATAGACCATAAAACTTGGAAAATAAATATATACAAATTAATAATTATGTGTCAATTAGCAGCAGGTGAAAGATAACATAAATTAGAGGACTTATACCATATTCTTCAAGTGATAAACTATTTATTAATAATGTGCTAATACGGTATGTGCAAATACATACTGGAAATTGAGAGACTTTAATTATTGAGTTCCATTCCAAGTCCAAATCTGATTGACATCATGGTTCAATTGTTTCAAATGAACAGCAAGGTAAATGTTATAGTACTTATAGTCATGTGGGTGAGACAAACATAAGGAAAGTTCTCTTTTACTGCTAAGATCAAACGAGAATGGAGACATTCATCAGTTTTCATATTAATCTCGACAACAAGAAAAGCGCAGGAAGCCCTTTAAACTCTTATAAGGACCTCGAAGTTTCTGCAATGTCATATCCGGGAAAGAGAGAAATAAAGAGTCTACATTGATTAGCTAGGGGTTGGTCCTCTATGATCTCATAGTGATTAAAATCTTAACTAATTTAATAGAGATAATAGAGATTATGACACTTACTCTGTCGACTTTATTTCCAACAAGCATCTTGACACAATCCTGATTGGTAGAGTAAAGGTCCACTTCTTTAGCCCACACATCTGACAAGTTTGTGAAGGTTTCTCTCCTTGTCACATCATAAACTGCAGTTAAAGCAAAATGAATAAATAAGTTAACACCAATATAATCTACGATATGGTGGGATTATGTTAAAAAAAAAATTCAAGAAGAATAACTCAAAAAAGCAGGCAGTGAATTAGTTAAAGTCATGATTGAATGTTTTTTCATCATGGTGAAAATTAAAATTAGTTCTAGGCTTACAAGCTAACAGCAGCGTCACTCCTTAATGGTAAGCAACTACAATATGCTTGCCTTACATATGAATCTTAAATAATAGAAGAAAGAGCTCCAGAAAATGCTTGCTGAAACATATTCTGGTTCTCTGTGATCAAGAACGACAAATCCATGCGAAATAATGTTACATAATTCGAATGGATGAAAGAAAAGGTAAAAGCATAGAATGTTTTCAGAAAGCCTTGTTTCAGTAGGGCCTGGAAAGAACATTGTTGCTCTGGTTGTTATGAAGATAAAAGTAATAACAGAAAGAAATTTAATGTTATTTGGGACATATGAAACTTTTCAATAGAAAGAAGAGCTAGAATGCACAAAGTCATTGATTGTATTTACTTTTTCCTAAGTATGTTAACATGCATTCTAGTAAGTCCCAGTCCTAGTTAATTTCTCTCCCGCCATTTTAGGGGAAAACTTGATCAGAACTTATACATACGTATGCTAAAATATACAAGATTGCAAATAAGTTCATCTTGGCAGTCAACCTCACATAAACATTTATTTTTGCTTGTTACTACCAGACATGTCGATGCCTTTTGTATTCTGATGCCAACAATTACTCTTGTAAGTTCATATCATTGCCAAAGGCACAATAAGGTTAATCAAGAGAATAAAATTCTTCATTTTGAAATTACACAAACACATTTCTTTGAAGGCATACCAAGAATGATTCCTTGAGCACCTCTGTAATAAGAACTGGTTAGTGTTCTGAACCTCTCCTGTCCAGCTGCGAGAAACAGATGATTTTACAATTAACCATGATCCATCCACATTGTCAAACAATTTCCGTAATGTGTATTGTAAAAAGTAGGCACTTGACTGAGCAGACAAAGGAAAAGTAATGTTTATTAAATGCAGAACCTTAAATTAGTAGAAAGGTAAAATTTTGTTGAATGAAAAATTATCTTGAAGATCAAGATAAGATGCAATGTACAGATTGAAAATGGGATTGAAAAAGGATCTTCATCACTCAAGTTCAGAATTTGAATTCAATCAACTGTCTAATTCAGCTTAGAAAACAAATTTCAGTGAATGCAATCAAATACAGTTGATCAATCTTTTTTATAGAACTTGCCCAAAAAGACAGAAAATCATCATACCATGTGGAAAAATAAATTATGTTCAAGGCAGTGCATTTTTAATAGATTGTAAAACAGGATCTTTCTCACTCAACTACAGAACTTGACTTCAATCAACAGTCCAATTCAGCTTAAAAGGAAATTTTATTGAATGCAATCAAATAGTCACCCAATCCTTTTTAATAGAACTTGACAAGAAACGGCAGAAAATCATCATACCAATTACCATGTGGAAAAATAAATTATGTTCAAGGCAGTACATTTTTAATAGATTGAAAAACAAGATTGGCAAACATGGAATGTAACCATTTAAGCAACAGTAGGAATAAGACATGGATGGTAATGGTGACAATGAAGAGGCATTATGACATAAACAAGTAAAGTGAAGCACAGGGTTATGGTTGGTTTATTTTCCCTACAAATGGTAGACCTGGATTCTAAGGTAAAACTGAAACAATTGCTCTCTATCAAAGAAGACGTTAAGAGTAAAGCAACCACTGGGGCCTATTAGGTGAGCCCATTTTCTCAAGATGTAGATTTATATATTTTATATCAGTTAGATTCTAGCATCATCTAAGCTTAAAAAATTGGCAATGACAATGACATATTAAAACAAACTCATTTCCATAAGAACATCAAACATTCTCTGAATGCCTAATTTTCTAATAGTATTTGGATTCAAGATAAAGAATCGATGACAGTGATTGCATACCGGTGTCCCAAATTGTAAGTTTCAATCTCTTCCCAGCCACTGTCAGCAGCTTGATCTTAAAATCCACACCTGCAAATAGTTAAGATTAAAACAACACAAAAATATATAGTATTAATAACTAATGCATCCACAATTGAAAGCACCAAATAAAAATTACGTTACCTACCAAGATCCAAAAATCAAGTAAGCTAAAAAAAAATTCTCCAATTTCTACCAAGTATACACTGAATGGCTAAACTCCAAAAGAAGATCCCAACACGAAAATCTCTCAGGTTTAAGAGTTAAAAAATTATAACTGCAATTTTGTACCAAGTGAGGAAACTGGAAACAGAATGTGAAACTTAAAAGATAGAGAAAGTACCAATAGTGGGTGACAGATCGTCAACAGAAGAGGAAATGAAACTGACAAGAAGACTGCTTTTACCAACACCAGAATCACCGATCAAAAGGATCTTGAATGAAAGATCGTAGCTGTTGCTCTGCCCTGAAGACGATCCCATTATGAATCCACACGCACACCCACCCACCTAAGCTTTCCTTTCCTTTTTCGTTTTTCTCACTAATAAATATGAAAAAAAAAAACTCAAATCGCTCACTTTTTTTCTTTTTCTTTTTTATCTTTCTTTGTTACTAACCGAGTCTGTCCTGGGCTGTGCTTTGCTGTTTCTAATGATGATGATCAAGAGACTTCTGTCTTGAACTTGAATGATGTTCTTCTCTTCTCTTTTCTCTCTAAAAAGTACAAATCAAAAAGAAATGTATATATAGATAGAAATCAAAAAAGAAAGGTTGGCAGAGAGCACCAGTGGTGGGCATCAATGCAATGAAATGAAATGTACGAGTATATATGCTTTGCTGAGAGAGACAAGTTAAAGAAAACGGCTAACTCACCTGATGCACAACAACGTTATTCTTTACTTGTCTTTCCATCTCGGATTGGGGGCTTTTGTGTTTTGTCTAAATTAAAAGAGTAATGTCATATATTTTAAATTTTTTATTTTAAAAATTTATTTTAAAATATGTGAATCTATTGATTAGTTGATCAGATAAAATAATCAATTTATTTAAATATTATACAAAAATTATCAAATTACTTAAGGAATAATATATTATTTAAAATAAAATTTAGGATAAAAAATTTAATGTGTCTATCTTCACTCAAATTAAATTAGGGAAAAGAACACAGAGACCCCCAACGTTTGAATAAGGGGCACAAAACCCCCTAAAGTTTCAAAAAAGACATTCAGACCCCCATTTGTTAACAGTAAATTATAATTTTAAAGTATAATTACCATTATACCCTTATAGCATATTAAAAAATAATTGTTCATTGTCCAATTTATTCATATATTATTAATAAAATTACGAATATAACTTCATTACCCAATTTTTTCATTTAATTTTTATTAAATTTTCTCTTCAAACTAAATAAATTTAATCCATTACTCAAAAATAAAAATAAATTAAATTAATTATTAATATAATAAAAATAAGATATATTTAATATAAAAATAACATATATTAAATTAAAATAAATTTAATTTATATATGGAGAATTTTTATTTTTAAGAAAAAATTAATTTAATTTATATATAAGAAATTACAACAAATAACATATGGAGATTTGTTATTTTTATTATATTAATAATCAATTTAATTTATTTTTATTTTTGAGCAATGGATTAAATTTATTTAGTTTAAAGAGGAAATTTGATAAAAATTAAATGGAAAAATTAGGTAATAAGTTATATTCGTAATTTTATTAATAATATAGGAATAAATTGGATAATGAACAATTATTTTTTAATATGCTATAAGGGTATAATGGTAATTGTACTTTAAAATTATAATTTACTATTAACAAATGGGGGTCTGAGTGTCTTTTTTGAAACCTTAGGGAGTTTTATGTCCTTTATTCAAACGTTGGGGGTCTCTGTGTCCTTTTCCCATTAAATTATCACGTTAGTGACTTTTAACCTCTTAGTTTAACTAGTCTAGCCATCCAAATCAACCCTTAAAAAATTAAAATTTTATGTTTGGACTCTGTCCATTTCTACTTAAGAAAAAAGTTATCAAAATATTAATCATATTTAAATTTTTTATGAATATGCATATTAAGTGACTTTCAGCCTCTTTACATAGTTAGCCTAATTATCGAATTTCAATTACCATATTTTATATTTTAAGTTCTGCAGAGAATCAATTTCCGTTTTTTCACTTGCAATTCAAAATCAAAGATAATCAAAATAAAGGATATCCTTAATAGAACTCGAAAGCACAAAAGTTGTATGAGTGTATATACATTGAGGGGAGGTGTCTTTTAAATACATTTTGTGCATCCATTTTCTTCATGCTTGTTAGTGTCATCTCAATGCTGCAAGTAAATTGATCTAAATGTGTGTGATAGGCTTATAATCAATTGTATTTCGTACTGCCACCATATACAGCATTTGATATGCATGAAATTAATTAAATTATTTAAAAAAACAAACTTAGTTATGCGAGAGTTGAAGGCGCGTGGGTAAAGAAGCTTTTCCTCCTACAGGTGAGGGGCCGTTTTCAATTTTAGATTTAGGCCAACCGTTGGCATCTTTATCAGCAGGAGCATGAGCAGGTTATTCATCCAACTTTTGACAACATTAATGGAACAGTAACACTTGGGTTTGTTTGTTTGTGAACTCAAAATCCTTTTGTCCTTTGATCATCTTCTTGATACTAAACTTACTATGAAAAATATGAGGTTTAAATGGTGATTAAAACAATCTGAATCTCATGCTTTATCCTATTATAAAATGTGTGCATAATTTATACACCATTTATTGTAACAAATCCGAGGGCCATAACATGCCCATAACAATGAGTATGGCATAGTCAGCGTGGAGTTATTTGCATTCTAAAAATTACTTTAAACACTCATATTTTAATAAAATTTTAAAATATTTTAATATTCCTAAGTTAATTTATTATTAAAGAAGATATTATGATTACTAAATAAAATTCTTTTTCTTGACACTCATCACCAGTCAACTACCTACGCCATAAATAAATAAAAAAATCCCAATCTTAACAATATTCCCTCAACTCGTCATTCAGTAATCTCTATTCTATTTCTCTGTTCTTCCAAATTGACTTTGTGATTTCAATTACAAAGTACATAAGTAAATAATATGATGAGAAGAGATACACCATAAGTTATAATCCTTAAGACTGGGTTTTATTTTATTTTAATTTTTTTATTGTCACAACCTTTGGAGCATGCCTAGAGAAAAGTTTGCTCAGTATTCATGTAAATTGTCCGCATGTACACATATCAAAACTAGAAAGGTCATCTAGCCACCTCTGAGGGAGTAGCACTGTAGTTGTTGACATGGCAAACCTTTGCTAACCCTTTTTGGTAGTTTGCTCGCTCATTAATTCCCTTTTTTTAGTTAACGAGACAATATTCCCTTTGGACATAATGACCTCTTACATGATCCTGAATAAACTAATTTTCTTCCTACTTTGCCCTTATAGCCAATACAATATTACTATCACTACAGTTCTTATAATATTTCATTCGTCATTGGAATCCTTAATGTAGTCCAGCTCCCCCTGCTACTCAATTGTTCCTTGTTTATAATGACATGGCATCAAAACGCTGGTCATCGATTTTTCCCCCAAGCAACTTTTATTAGGATGATATATAATTGTTCAAACTAATCAGATTTTTTGGATATGCATACCTGATGATGAGGTAAACGATGTCATTCAATTTTTCCATTTCAAAGAATGTTTTTGTTGGTGCAAATTTTGTCCCAACTTATGATATGGAAATTTCGACTGATGACGACCCCTTAGTACTTGGGTTTCTCTTTGTTGGATTTGATGATGGTGAGTTTTTTTTTGGGCTGATCTTTTTGGGCCTTTATATATGCTCTTCTGAGTTCAGTTCCTTAGGCAATCTGAGTGTCTTTATCTTGTGATACTCTGCAAACACAATAAAAAGATAAGAGGGCCGGCTTTGCCGGCATAAACCCTCCGACGATCAAGTCAGTCACTGGACTTTTGGAAATATAAATTTAGAAAGAGAGATTATAGGGAGAAAGTTAGCCTTTTCTCTTTTTTTTAGTCTCTTTTTTCTTCCCTTTTAGTGAGAATGAAAGACATATTTATCAACCAAACTAATTTGACTTGGGCCCTAATTATTTTGATGACAAATATCGTTGTTCTTGTGACATTTGGCAATACTTGTCCTCTAGTGCCCATGTTGATTGACATATGGATATACAAACTTGTCTACAGATTAGAGAAAAGAATGTTTTATCCTTAGGTTATTTTTATTAAGACCTTGGGATCATAAGAGCTTTCAAACTTAGAAGGTTTGTCCTAGGATAAGAGTCTAGAACCTCAACACGTTTTGGACTTTAAATCCTTGCCGCCTAGTTGATTTATCCTAGATGATTTGTCTTAGGATAGGAATCTAGGACCTTGGCTTCTTTTGGGCTTTGAAACCTTGTAACTTAGGAGGATCATTCTAAGTGATTTGTCCACCACTTCGTGGGCTTAATTGGGAGGAAATTTATTAGATGGGCCTTACTGAAATTAAATTTATTTTTGGTCCAACAGTTTTGGTTACTTTTCATCAAAGAAAATAGTTGTGAAAATCTTATAGTGTTGATTTTATTAGCCCACATTATTTAAATATTCACATATATTTTATAAAAAGTGTGAGAACATTCAAATGTCGGGAGTCTATTTTAATGCGAACATGATGCCTTTAAATCCAATCTTTATCATTAAAATTTGTTATTTTTGGAAAATAGATTTTATGAGCACATTTCCATTGTAACTTGTGATTATGTATATCTTGGTTGTTATTGTTTATATCTCAAAATGAATTGAAGTGATTCCATGTTGGCACAATGATCATAAAACGGTGATCCATTTTTTAAAAATAAAAAATCTTCTAAGTCAATTTGAAATCTCTCAAGGCATTACCAATGATGGAGGTAAGCATTTTTATAATAAATCATTTTGTTTTTTTATGAAGAAAAAACCCTCAAATAAGTGGTTAAATTGAATTAGAAATTAGGAAATAACTCATATTTTGAAAAAGACGGTTAACACAAACCACAAAAATTAGTCTCTTTGAATTATTAATGGATTTTGGACTTGTACCACATTCAAGACATCTTTAGGAATGTCTCCCTAATGTTGGATTTATGTTAAACCTTGTCACTTTCTTATTGGACTTGAGTATCAATATTTTTGGGCTATTAAATCTCTTAATTCAAATCTTGATGATATTGATAACATGCGCAAATTGTAATTGAATGAAATTAAAGAACTAAGGAATGAAGCATATGAGAATTAAAAAATTATTAGAGCAAAAACCAAAGTTTTTTTATGACAAATGAATTTTTTGAAAAACTTTTAAGGCTGGTCAAAAAGTGTTATTTTATCATTATCGTCTCCGTTTATTTTTGGAAATGTTAAAATCAAAGTAGAGTGGCATGAAAAACAAGTATGCAACCCAAGAGGGGGGTGAATTGAGATTCTAAAAATTATTCAATTTATAAAGAAAAACTTAATGCAAATATAATCCAAATTCAAAGCAAAAACAATTAAGTTGATCACAATGTAAAAAGATAAGGGAAGAGGGATTCAAACACTGAGATTTTTACGATGTTCGGCCAACTTTGCCTACGTCCATGCCTCCAAGCTTTCCGGGCTTGAGGATTCCACTAAGCAAGCCACCAAGGCTTCAAATGCTTACACTTGACTTCCAATGTGTCAATAAACCTTTACAACAAGAGATTATCCCCAATCTCTTAACCCAAGTGTATCCCAACACTTATAATCACTCAAAATAAAAGATTACAAATTGTTTTTGCCTCTCACAATATATAAGATTA
>MKYO02027219.1:148240-164800 GCA_002013955.2 Citrus medica | reverse complement strand
AAAATGAGATTAAAACACTTCCAAAATAGATTAACACCAACTTCATCTGTCAACAAGCCAACAACTCCATGAACAAAACAAAACAACACTCCAATATCCAAAAACATACCAACATTACAATATCCACAAATAAACCAAGACTGATGCATCAAAATCCAAAAATCATCTAATCATCAAGAACATCACACATAGGCATCAAAACCCAAAAAAATTAAATGCAAACCACCAAAATATGAAATGTATGTGCGAAAACAGAACTCAGAAACTACGGAGGCGGAGAAGATGTGCTCCCCGGATCATAGCCGAAATAGCTGAGAAGAGTGCGCTGTCCGGCGATAAGCTCGAGCTGCTGGTCAATGCTCTACTGCTGGAAAGTCTGAAAGTCAGAGCGGAGCTGCTGGTGGTCACAGGAAATAGTGTCCAACCGATCAAGAATCAGCTGCTGGCGCTCCGAAATCCGGTGAACATCAATAACCAACTGCTGGACAACGTCTGAAGCAGGAGGCTGAACTGGAGCTGAAGGCGGCATAGCGGCAGATGGCTGCTCAGGAACAGCAGATGGCTCAGGAGCAGAAGGTGGCTCGGAAGATGAGGGAATGTCAGCATCCATCGCACACTCCTCAGAGTCTGAGTCGGCTGGAGGCCGAGGGACAAAACGACGACGCGGAGGAGGAGAATGAGCTCCTAATCTAAAGTCAGGAAGCTGATCTGGAGGATAGATATCATTGAGCATCCGATCGTCCTCTGAAGCAATCAAGGTGTCCCGATTTTTGGAGTTGCTTGTTTTTATCCACACTCCATTCTTCCTAGAGAAACCGATACTAGTAATGGCCTCGGGACCAATCCGTCGAGTCTCCATATGTCCAGTATCAAGAAGTGGAACCTCAAAGCGTCGCAGTATCTTAGTGATGATACTGCCATAAGGAAGCAAGCGGTGATCGACCGCGGGAGTACTCAACATACCCGAGGTTAATGGGACGGTCTGTAAGAAGGCTATCTAATAGGGCAACGTCCAACCTCGTAACCTCATCCGAGTGACCCTTCCTAGGTGTCACTATGTGCTGTAAAATAGAGTGAAGAATGCGAACTTGGAGAGGTAAAAGTTGAGACCGAAACGGAAGCAAACAAATCTCATCCGATAAGTCTCGACGACGACATATATTACGGACGCCATGAGTATGAGAAAAACTGTCAAATGAAAGGGCTTTCCTAGAGGTGTAAATATCAAGCCCCTCACAAGGGATACCAAGAAGGTCAGCTAAGTCCGCATCATCAAACTCTATTGGCACACGGCCGACTTGAGTAACTATCCTATTTGGGCGAGTGTCGGAGATTTCCATGTTCGAATAAAAGACTCGCACTAAGTTTGGATAGACTCGATCATCAAAATCAATGCCAGACTCCCAAGGCTGAAGCATATCCCGAATACTTCTACCACAAACAACTAAATTACGGAAATCATCAATGTCAACAAAGAAGGGGTCAAGTACCTTTCGACCATCGAAGCGTTCTTCGAACCGCTTGGCCAAGGAAGGAGTGGGGAAGTGAATCCTTGCAAATTCAGAGACTTCCCGAGGTGGTATGGGATTCCTTGGAGGCACAGATTTACGCCTGGGATTTCTCTGAGAAGGTTCAGCCATGGAAGAAGCAGGAGAGAGGAAAATGAATTGATGATTATCTTAAGGATGTATAGAGGATGTGAGTTGGGTGCACAAATTGATTGAAGAAGGGGAGGAATTAGATTAAAAAAGAGAAAACCCGACCCGCGGCAGTTAGGGTTTCGATTTGAGATTTTTGAATTTTGGGCTAGATTTGATGTTTTGAATCGGTGAAGTTGTTCTAAAGGTGATAATAAATGATGTTGAAGGTTTGATATTGGCAAGAAAAGCAAGAAAAATGAGGATTTGAGGGTAGAGAGACCTTCGGCTGCGCAACAATGGCTGAAACGGTGAAGGGGTAACTGGAGAAGACGAAGAAAAGCTTTGAACAGTTTTATACTCGCGAAAACGGTTAACCGTTTAACTAAACGGTTAAAGGGTAACTTACAGAGACTAAGGAATAGGTAACGGTGAAGGCTTAAACGCTTAACGGCTAAGGAGTAACTGTTAGAGGACTCTCTGTTGAAAAACGGTTCACCGATTGTAGCAAACGGTGAAAGAGTAAACGGACAGACACATAATCTCGTTTCTGGAATTAAACGGTGATCCGTTTATAATAAACGGCTAACCGTTTATTTTATCTGTAATTTCGCACATTTGATTTAATTTTTGGCCAGCAAATAATATATTCCAAGATCATTTAATTGATCTGAAAATATTTTATGAGCCATTTTAATGCATGATTCATGAACATGTTTTCAACCAATTAATTCATATAATCAAGAATTATCAAGGCAAATTCATCATTTGACTATCAAGCTCAAGCATTTCATAAATAATAGTTAATCAATTTAGTACACTCAATAGCATGAATAGAGACGTTAATGCAAAAATTTCATCATCCCAAGTTCATGCCGAATTTTTGAAAATTGTTCTTCGCAAAGCGGTTTTGTGAAAATATCGGCAAGTTGTTTTTCCGTGGAAATAAACTCTAATGCAATATCTCCCTTTTGAACATGATCTCTCAAGAAATGATGTCTTATTTCTATATGCTTGGTTCGAGAGTGTTGAATGGGATTCTTTGAAAGGTTTATAGCACTAGTATTATCACACTTAATAGGAATTTGTTCAAGATTAATGCCATAATCTCTAAGTGTTTGTTTCATCCAAAGTGCTTGTGCACAACAACTTCCGGCAGCTATATATTCAGCCTCGGTAGTTGAAAGTGCAACAGAATTTTGTTTCTTGCTAAACCATGAAACAAGAGAGTGTCCTAGAATATAGCAAGTACCACTAGTGCTCTTCCTATCCACTTTATAACCAGCAAAATCCGCATCCGAAAAGCATGTTAAATCTATGTGAGTTCCCCTAGGATACCAAAGGCCAATATCTATGGTTCCACTCAAATAACGGAAAATTCTTTTAACAGCTAGCAAATGAGATTCCTTGGGACATGACTGAAATCTTGCACACAAACATACACTAAACATGATATCGGGTCTACTTGCAGTCAAATAAAGTAGGGATCCGATCATACCTCGATACATTTTGATGTCCACTTCTTTACCTTTTTCATCTTTGTCCAGCTTGGTTGTTGTACTCATTGGTGTATTCTTGGTCTTTGAATCATCAATGCCGAATCGTTTGAGTAGATCCTTTACGTACTTGGCTTGATTTATGAAAATTCCTTCCTCGTTTTGTTTGATTTGAAGTCCAAGGAAGTATTTCAACTCTCCCATCATACTCATCTCAAATTCTTTGCTCATACACGATGAAAATTCTTTACACAACAACTCATTAGTAGAGCCAAAAATAATATCATCAACATAAATTTGAACAATAAGTATGTCTTGGTTCTTATGCTTAACAAATAGAGTAGTATCCGCTTTACCCATTGAGAAGTCATTTTCCAACAGAAAATTCTTAAGTCTATCATACCATGCTCTAGGTGCTTGTTTTAAACCATACAAGGCTTTAAGCAACTTATAAACATGATTTGGAAATTTTTCATTTTCAAAACCAGGGGGTTGTTTTACATACACTTCTTCCATAATATATCCATTTAGGAAAGCACTTTTCACATCCATTTGAAATAAAATAAAATCTTTATGACATGCATATGCTAACAACATTCTAATGGATTCTAACCTTGCTACAGGAGCAAAGGTTTCATCAAAATCAATTCCTTCTTCTTGGTTGTAACCTTGAGCCACTAATCTAGCTTTGTTTCTTACAACCACGCCGGATTCATCCATCTTATTTCTAAACACCCATTTAGTACCTATTACACATTGATGTTCAGGTTTAGGAACTAATTCCCACACATTGTTTCTTTCAAATTGATTTAACTCCTCTTGCATTGCCATAATCCAAGATTCATCATTTTCTGCATCCTCAAAGGATTTTGGTTCAATTTGAGAGATGAATGCATTATGCTCACAAGTATTTCTAAGTGATGATCTAGTTGTAATACCTCGTGAGGGATCTCCTAAAATTACATCTTTAGGGTGAGAAGAGACATACCTCCACTCCTTGGGGAGTGTTTGAGAAGTACCTTCATTTTGCTCCGCATTTAGTTCTTCATGATGTTCCTCTTGAATTCCATGTGGTGCATTCTCTTGATTGTCATTTGATGCTTTTTCTTCTTGTTCTTCTTCTCCTGCATCATCATCAACAACGACTTTCTCCGTAGAGGAGGGGTTAGACTCATCAAATGTGACATGCATAGATTCTTCCACAACTAAAGTTCTTTTGTTATAGACTCTATAAGCTTTGCTTGAATTTGAATAACCAAGAAAAATACCAACATCGGATTTTGAATCAAATTTACCAAGATTGTCTTTTGTGTTCAATACAAAACATTTGCATCCAAAAACTTTAAAATAGCCAATGTTGGGTTTTCTATCTTTCCAAAGCTCATATGGAGTTTTATTAAGATTAGGTCTAATCAACACCCGATTTAAAACATAACAAGCGGTGTTGACGGCTTCGGCCCAAAAATATTTTGGTAATGCATTTTCATTTAACATGGTCCTGGCCATTTCTTGAATAGACCTATTCTTTCTCTCAACAACTCCATTTTGTTGTGGAGTTCTAGGTGAAGAAAATTGATGCTCAATGCCTAGATTATTGCAAAAACTCTCAAATGCATGATTTTCAAATTCTCCTCCATGATCACTCCTAATGCATACAATACCATGCCCTTTTTCATTTTGTAATTTCTTACAAAGCACTTTAAAAGCATCAAGAGCATCATCCTTATTGGCTAAGAATAATACCCATGTATATCTAGAATAATCATCCACTATCACAAATGCATAATATTTGCCATTTAGACTTGCATATCTAGATGGCCCAAAAAGATCTATGTGAAGAAGTTCAAGTGGTTTTGAAGTAGAAATATGGTTTTTATTCTTGAAAGAAGTTTTAATTTGTTTTCCAAATTGACAAGCTTCACAAATCTTATCCTTTTGAAAACCAATTTTCGGAAGACCTTTAACTAAATCATCTTTCGAAATTTTTGAAATCAAATCCATACTTGCATGTCCTAACCTTCTATGCCATAACCAACAATCATCATGTAATGCCGAAAAACATTTATCAAGAGTAGATGCACATTCTATGTCAATGATATAAACATTACCACATCTATTTCCAACAAAAAAGGTTTTGCCATCACATGAGTTCTCAATAACACAACTAAGTTTATCAAAGATAACTTTATAACCTTTGTCACACAATTGACTAATGCTAATTAAGTTGTGTTTCAAGTTTTCAACCAAACATACATTCTCAATTAGAGTTGAAGAGACTTTACCAACATTTCCAATTCCAAGAATTTTTCCTTTTGAATTGTCTCCAAAAGATACGTCTCCACCATTTTCAATTTTGGTGAAGCTTGAGAACCATGCATAGTTTCCGGTCATGTGCCTTGAACAACCGCTGTCCAAGTACCATTTATTTTTCTTCTTCTTCAAGCCCTACAAGAAAAAATCTCAAGTTTTAGGTACCCAAAGCTTTTTGGGTCCTTGAGGGTTAGCAACGGTTCCTTTTGGAACCCAAATGCATTTGACACCATAATATGCATTCCTTTTCACGGGACATCTAAATTTCATGTGACCATTTTGATTACAATAATGACATACAATCTTATGATCATTTGTGGAGGTAGCTTTAACAAAATAATTCTTATAATACTTTTGCTTCAAGTTAGGCTTATATCCAAGTCCTCCTTTATCAAAAACACATTTTTGTGAGTTAAGCATATTATCCAACATCTTTTGCCCATTTGTAAATTTCAAAACAATTTCATTCAATTCATTACTCTTTTTCTTGAGCATTTCGTTCTCATTTTTCAGCTCATCTATGTGTGATTCTAGATGCTCATGTAAGATGCTAGGTTTCTCATTTGATACTGCAATTTCATCATGCAAAGTTTTGTTCCCTACTTCTAGGCATACAATTTTTGCATTTAGAGATTCATTTTCATTTTTAAGCTTTGCCATTTCCTTTTTAAGACATACATTCTTTTTACCAATCTTCATCAACTCATTATGCAAATCTTTAAAAGCATCATACAATTCATCATAGGTGGGATCACTTACCTCATTGAGATCATCATCCCCTCCTATTGCCATGAGTGCTAGGTTTGATACTTCTTGCGATCCTTCTTCATCATTTGATTCTTCCTCACTATCATCCCAAGTTGCAACCATTGCTTTCTTCTTGAGTTTGTTGATAAGTGGGCACTCCGATCTTATATGTCCAGGCTTCTTGCATTCATAGCATGTGATTGCCTCCTTCTTCTCCCTATGGTTCTTGAAGTTTCTGAAATTTCTTCGCTCTCTTGTTTTCTTGAAGAATTTTCTGAACCTCATTGCTAGCATGGCTAGCTCTTCATCATCCGGTTCACTCTCTCCATCAGTCTCATATTTTGAAGCTTTGAGAGCAATTTTTTTCTTCTTCTCCTCATGTCCTTTTTCTGCAGCTAAATCCTCTTCATATGAAATAAGAGAACTAATTAAATCATCAAGAGGCAAAGTTTTTAAATCTTTGGCCTCTTCAATGGCGGTTCTTTTAGGTCTCCATTCTTTTGGAAGTGACCTAATAATTTTCTTAACTTTCTCACTATTTGAGAAGGTTTTCCCTAAGGCACCTAGGGTGTTCACTATGTCCGTGAATCTAGTATACATAGAATACACATTTTCATTTTGTTCCATTTGGAACAACTCATATTGACGAGTGTATCTACTGATTTTAGACTCTTTTACTTGATTTGTCCCTTCATAGACAACTTCAAGTTTGTTCCATATCTCTTGAGCACTTTCACAACTAGATACTCTATGGAATTCTTTCTTATCAAGGGCACAAAACAAAGCATTCATAGTCTTGGAGTTTAGAGACATTTTTCTCTTTTCTAACTCACTCCATTGACTTGATGGTTTAGGAATATCATCTCCTACTTCATCTTTAAACATAGGCATGAATGGACCGTCACAAAGAACTTCCCAAATTTCATAATCTAAGGCTTGCAAGTAGATTCTCATTCTAGTTTTCCAATAAGCATAGTCATTTCCATCAAAGAATAGTGGTCTAGTTGTAGATTTCCCTTCTCTAAAGGTTGAGTCACTTAGGGTTGCCATGGATCTTTTACTCTAGACGATTAAGTCTTAACAAGAGAACAAGGCTCTGATACCAATTGAAAAACAAGTATGCAACCCAAGAGGGGGGGTGAATTGAGATTCTAAAAATTATTCAATTTATAAAGAAAAACTTAATGCAAATATAATCCAAATTCAAAGCAAAAATGATTAAGTTGATCACAATGTAAAAAGATAAGGGAAGAGGGATTCAAACACTGAGATTTTTACGTGGTTCGGCCAACCTTGCCTACGTCCACGCCTCTAAGCTTTCCGGGCTTGAGAATTCCACTAAGCAAGCCACCAAGGCTTCAAATGCTTACACTTGACTTCCAAGGTGTCAATAAACCTTTACAACAAGAGACTATCTCCAATCTCTTAACCCAAGTGTATCCCAACACTTATAATCACTCAAAATAAAAGATTACAAATTATTTTTGCCTCTCACAATATATAAGATTACACAATGATGCTTAACATGTGAATAGATGAAGCATCGGTTAACCGTTTACAATAAACGGTTCACCGTTAAGTTCCACTAACCTTCCCATCTTTTGTGTTTTCCGTTTTTCATAAACGGTTAGGGTTTAGAAAATATGTTGCTCTCTGGCATTAATCGGTTAACCATTTAAATAAACGGTTTACCGTTTATTTCCATAATCACACTTTAAAACAGATTTTACATAAAATCATTTTTGAATTTGAAGGTCCATTTTTTTATGAAAGAATGAATGGAATGATTATCGAGGCTTTCGTTTATTAAGGAATAGCTTCAATATTTGTATCAAAAAACATTTAAATCCTAAGGCACCTAGGGTGTTCACTATGTCCGTGAATCTAGTATACATAGAATACACATTTTCATTTTGTTCCATTTGGAACAACTCATATTGACGAGTGTATCTACTGATTTTAGACTCTTTTACTTGATTTGTCCCTTCATAGACAACTTCAAGTTTGTTCCATATCTCTTGTGCACTTTCACAACTAGATACTCTATGGAATTCTTTCTTATCAAGGGCACAAAACAAAGCATTCATAGTCTTGGAGTTTAGAGACATTTTTCTCTTTTCTAACTCACTCCATTGACTTGATGGTTTAGGAATATCATCTCCTACTTCATCTTTAAACATAGGCATGAATGGACCGTCACAAAGAACTTCCCAAATTTCATAATCTAAGGCTTGCAAGTAGATTCTCATTCTAGTTTTCCAATAAGCATAGTCATTTCCATCAAAGAATAGTGGTCTAGTTGTAGATTTCCCTTCTCTAAAGGTTGAGTCACTTAGGGTTGCCATGGATCTTTTACTCTAGACGATTAAGTCTTAACAAGAGAACAAGGCTCTGATACCAATTGAAAAACAAGTATGCAACCCAAGAGGGGGGGTGAATTGAGATTCTAAAAATTATTCAATTTATAAAGAAAAACTTAATGCAAATATAATCCAAATTCAAAGCAAAAATGATTAAGTTGATCACAATGTAAAAAGATAAGGGAAGAGGGATTCAAACACTGAGATTTTTACGTGGTTCGGCCAACCTTGCCTACGTCCACGCCTCTAAGCTTTCCGGGCTTGAGAATTCCACTAAGCAAGCCACCAAGGCTTCAAATGCTTACACTTGACTTCCAAGGTGTCAATAAACCTTTACAACAAGAGACTATCTCCAATCTCTTAACCCAAGTGTATCCCAACACTTATAATCACTCAAAATAAAAGATTACAAATTATTTTTGCCTCTCACAATATATAAGATTACACAATGATGCTTAACATGTGAATAGATGAAGCATCGGTTAACCGTTTACAATAAACGGTTCACCGTTAAGTTCCACTAACCTTCCCATCTTTTGTGTTTTCCGTTTTTCATAAACGGTTAGGGTTTAGAAAATATGTTGCTCTCTGGCATTAATCGGTTAACCATTTAAATAAACGGTTTACCGTTTATTTCCATAATCACACTTTAAAACAGATTTTACATAAAATCATTTTTGAATTTGAAGGTCCATTTTTTTATGAAAGAATGAATGGAATGATTATCGAGGCTTTCGTTTATTAAGGAATAGCTTCAATATTTGTATCAAAAAACATTTAAATTTTGTTATCATCAAAATCAATATTATTAACATATTTATGTTAACATGGCACATTTGTTGTAAAAAAATGTATACCTATATAGGTCCATAGAATTTCAAAATCCTAATAATGGCAACATATTTAAAGTGAATGGACAAAGATTGAAACCATTCTTGGACAACCCATTTCCTGTATCTTTTCTTCTCTTTGATATGTTTATTATGGGAATTAAGTCCTATTTTTTTCCTTTTTTCTTTTTTGTGTTTTTTTTGTTTCATTTTTTTTTGTTTTACAGTTTGATTATGTGTACAATTTCTCCAACTAGTTAAATGGAAAATGATGGCATTCTGTGATTTTGATAGTCGATTCTTTCATTTTTCCACAACAATTGATACCCTATAAAAAAGCATGGAAAATTTTGTAAAGAAACTGCATCCACACTTTCCTTCACTCTCTCCCTACTCTCTGGTCAAAATTTATAAAGCATGAGTCAAAGAATGAGGCCATTAATGATTAACACTATCCCTGAAGATGTTCATTGGCTTATTGAAGCTAAAAATTCAGCTAGCTAGTGGGATATTAGACGTATCATTTGTTTCTCATATGCTTGGTCTAAGGAAAAGCACCTATGCTAAAAAGTGCAAAGGTAAAAGGTTAGTCATTTGTTATAAAACTACACCGTTGACTTGCAATACGAGTTGTCACTCATTAGGGTATGTATCTGATAATCGTGTGGATAAGGTTCAATTCGTAAGGCATGACTTTAGTAAGGAGACATTAGATGACAATATCTCATCGGTTCTTACGATACATCTTAGTGGCTATGTGCAACACGAGATCCAAGGATCATGAACTTAATTTCAACATGACAGAGTACAATTTAGTACTTGGAATCTAACTTTAAAGGACTCTATTTATCGATTTATAAGAAATTGGATATCCTCAACCATAGAAGGCGTTTAAAACATTATTGGACATAAAACCATAGAAGATGTAAGCCATATACACTACTATCCGCACGTTTCCTTTCTTTTCCTATTTTACTTTAATTTTGTTCACTTATTCATCTAAAATTTCTTGCAACATTTGACTTATTTGTCCTTTCTACTATTTTTAAAACTCTATTTAACAATTGCTAGCCTCTACACTTATTATCATTAATCACTATCGTTCCTAAATCTATAGATACCTTGCTATATTCATCTCTTTCTCCTATGATCCCAATCTTTAAAAGAGAGAGAATCATAATGGCAATAGTTCCATTTTGACAACTTAAAAATATTTGTGTAGACATACTTCATATTTTTATAATGCTACAAAAGACCTTAGGAGAATATTGTCCAAGTGAAAAATACATTTCATATATGATAGTGTTGACCTTAGATTAAACGGGTAGTCTCACAAATTGCAAACACTGAACGAAGTCATGTTTTAGATATAATCCCAAAGGCTTTAACTAGTAAAAAAATAACCAAAAAAAGAAAAGGAGAAGAACTCACTGTCCAAAGACTTATTGCAATGATTGAAAATACTGATGTTTTTATTGCTTTGTGAGGTAGACCTGGCACCTTGAAATTTCAAAATTGTATCCTAGGCATAGATGAACATCCACCAAAAAACTACCGAGGTGTTGGATGTAAATCATTACTATGACCTCCTGATGATGTTTCTTGATAATGCTGTGAGGAACGATTTCCTTCTATCGTGATATCACGAAAATCCTTGTTCATGCCAAAACAGCTATTAAATTGATTGATCAATTACAAGAATACAACATGAGATTCACCAAATTATCTCTCAATTAGATTAGTCAGATAGTGACAAGAAGTTTAAAATGGTGGACTTGAATCTTAGTTTGTGGCTCTTTTCTATTTTCTTATACACTAATTATACATGTTTGCAGAAGATTTTTTTTAAAAAAGTTTATTAAGTATAATCTTCTAAACTTTACCTCTTTTTATTGAAACAGTGGGGGCAATGTCTCAACCTAATTGTTTTTTTTTAATACTGTTATATAGGACTGATACTGATATTACATCAGATATTACAATAAATATCTACAAACAGACTCTACAGTTGGGACCTTCATCGTGGCATGTACTCCTCTGAAGCGCTGCCCAAATTCTTTAAACCCTCTCAAATATTCGAATGCTGTCCACTCCACTCACATTTCGTGAGGGATAGACTGGCTCCACTCAATTATTCGATAATTAAGGGAGGATTGTAAATAACCCCCATAAATGCTTTTATGGAGGCTCGAACCCTTGCACTTAACATTGTAAGTGCAAGGGCTCTCCCACTGGACCAAAGGCCCATTGGTGTCTCAACCTAATTGTTAGGAAGGGATATTTGACATAAAATATTTGTTGTATGTTTGTTTAAAAACAAAAAGAATCAATCTTTGTTCAAAATAGCATAGTAAAGAATTCTTTTTGTCACTCTTAAGAACTATCTTTGTTACCATTTTATTTTTTCAATAAAAGATGTTTTTGTCTCTTTCTTTTCGAACTAATTAAATTCATGAGATTCATTTTAATAACATTTTGTTCCATTTTGTTTTATTTGATCATTTGACATATGTTACTAAATCACCACATCACATACAAATCGAGACAAATACTTTTAGGCTATAAGTAGAGATAGCCAATGGGCCGGACGGCACGTGACACGGCACAGCACGACACGCATGTGGGCCGGGCTGAGCTTAGAATTTTAGACACGGGGGCCTTAAAAGCACAGCATGATTAGAGATGAGATAAACAAGGCACGATAAAAAAACTCGCAATAAGCACGTTTTATTTTTTAATGAAAGTAAACTTAAAATTTTATAATTTTACAAATAACTTGAAATTGAAGTTTTTAAATTCATTTAATTCTTAGTTTAAAAAAACTATAATTGATTTATATTTATAAACTATTAAATAAAATAATTGATATCATGATTTTAATGAATAAAATTATAAATATCATGATTTTATAAATATGCATTAATATTATTGTGAATTATGATTTATGACTCTATGTAAGTCCAAGTTAACAATTAAGTTAACCCTTAAGAAAAAATTATTTTTATTGTTGTTGTTTAGTATTAAAAAAATTCTAATACTATAAGGTCAAAATTAATAATTAATATTATTTTTTCTTATTATTATTTTTTTTATTATTAAATATGGACTTGAGTTTTGAATTTTTTATTTTTATTAAATTTGAATAAAGGCATAGACCTAAGAAAAATACATAAACTTGAAAAAAAAGTACGCCAACAACTTAGCATTCACTCTTTAATTTTTTTTAAAAATAAAAAGCTTATTGGGCCTTTTTCCTTAGACATGCACTTGTGGGCGCAGTACAAATGGGCACGGCACGTGTGCCGAGCCGGGCCTAAGTAAAATATTTAGGCACGGTACGGACACGAGCACGCATGGGCCTTACTTTGCCGGCCCGGCCCATTGGCCATATCTAACTATAAGTTGAAAATTCTAATAATTAGTTCTCATGGTTTATTGGAGGTTACATCTAAGACAGTGAAAAATGTTTGTTTTATCTTCCAAAAGAAAAAAGAAAAAAGAAAAATAACCAAGCTCCTACTTAGTAATAAGGCATTTCACATAATTAGCAGTGATTGTTCATGTAAAATGGAAAAGTTTTGGTTAAAGTAAAATAGAAAAACAAATATAGCAAAATGTTGTAATAAAAAAAAATATAGCAAAATGTTTGCCTCTTAACCGAGTATCTTGCCTAATTAATAGTGATTGTTTGCATAAGAGGGGTAAAGTTTTGGCTCAAATAAAAGAATTGTGTGAATTGGTTCAATTGGAAATTCAAGTAACTAAGCATGTAGAGGTGTTTCTACAACTAGTGCAAAGGCCAACTATTATGGGAGCCAATGGCCCAAAGCTCACTGCATGGGTTGAAGATATATTGTGTACTTATGCACTTGTAAATAATCAATTGCCTAACTATAAAAACTCTAATGAACTTCTATAATAAAGATATTACTATGTTTCAATAAAACTCATATGTTAGTGTTTATTTATAATTGAACACAAAGGAAGGTTTGTTGATATCTAGCTATACTTTTTTTTTTCAAAAAAAAAAAAAGAAATTGGGGGAGTTCACTTATTTGATTGTTTAGAGAGGAGAAGAGGAGAAGAACAATTGCAAGCTTTTACATAAATTTTGCTTATCAATGTTAGGCTTTAAGCTTGTTGGGGAGTATGATTAATATTAGAAAAAAAATACAATAAGTAGATGCTAAAATCAAAATTTTTGTTAACATTACTGAGAACATTAATAACTTTTTTCACATTTATGAATCCCTGGTCTATTTTAGGAATTATTTATATTTATTTATTCTTATGTGTGTTTTTGTAAATTATAGGAAAATCCTAGATTTCATAAATTTTTGGTGCTCGGATTAGAATCCGGACATGAAATTTGGATTTTGGAGACTAAAAAACAATTGGAAGATTTGGTAGAATTTATCACATCAAGTTAACTCTTCAATTTTACATTAATGATTCGAAAAGGTTGAGATCACATCATGTGTTTATGCTCACATGCAACCCATTATGCTAGATTCAACACATCTCACTTTATTGGTTAAATCACCTTGACAAAAATGTCCGACGGAGGGTCCTTATTTCACTTTATTTATATCTATTGATTAAGTTGAATCTAATGCTCCATAATACATCACATTGGCTATAAACTTAAACTATTGGATTATATCTTTAAAGCTCATTCGAAGGTTGTAGTTGCAAGCTCAATAGAATTACCATGCAAATGTCCACACTTAATCAAGGTCATAATATGCCCTATATAAAGGCAAGGTAATCACTAATTTGATTGTGTAGTTGACATGTGACTTTTCTAGAAAATATTTTTCTTTTTTGTATGAAATTTGTTCAGAAAAAGTTTAGTTAATAAAAAAAGATTTTTTTTCTTTCTCTCTTTTGCTTTCAATTTTTTCTTATTTTAATTTTACAATTTAATTTATCAAATAAAATAATTGTTTTTCTTTAGCAACATAAGCTGCAAATTTTTTAAGTTAAGATGAAGGGTGAAGTATAAGGGTTCAAATTGTGGATTCAATTATTCTCTCAAGTGAGTTTAAAGTTTATTATTTTTAATTTATAAGTTATATTTTCTACCAATTATTTTCATTCTATATTTATTTGTAGATTTTGATCCCCTTGGATCTATGTAAGAGTTTAGACTTAATGTCGACACAACAACACGATAGTGAGAACACTCCAATACAGTTGTGATACATTATATATTTAACCCCTATTTTTGTTTGTAAAGTGGTTAATTAAGAACTAGATCACATAGTATCCCAAAAAAAAAAAAAAGAGAGTATTATGTCCATGATTTGAATGCCCGAGAGTGGATCGTGAACCCTTAACATTTCTTTGATTTTGATTTTTTTTCTTAACTTATTTTTCTATAGTTATTTTCATTTAATTATCGACTATCGAATTTTTTTATTTCTTGTGATTTGACCTCGAACTTATCAAGTTATATCATAACTAAACATTTTTACACTTGAGAGCAATCAACTATTTTTAAGTTGTATCATTTGCAACCTTAATGTAAAATCTCTTTATTACATTCTCCGGAAAAGACCAATCAATTATTGATGTCTAGCAATGGACAAAGATGTATAAAAAACATCAAGAATAAAAGTCCATGATTAGTTGTGGGAGGTATTATTTACGGTTCACTAATATGATTCACCAATAGTATTCATAGCATTGATTCCCATCACTATCCATGCATTGTTTATCCGCACCAAAATTATACTTCTTTACTTATGGTAAACTATCTTCAATATGTGGAACACAACCCTATTTATAGGGAAGGATTATACTCCTATAATAAGTTTGTAGAATCCTTGTGTCCTAAGTATTCTCCCTAAAATAAAAGACAATAATGCTAACTTTAGAAAAATAACTAAATTAAAAAGTCTTTCACTTAATGTAGACTTCAATTTAAGAATTAGAATGCAATAAGGACACAAATCTTAAATTGTCACAATATACTAATTCAAATAATAACCTTCTAGGAAAGATTAACATAACTCTGTTGCTTCACAACGTTAATTATCGTTGTGATAACCAATTATAAATTTCCTCAAAACCTTTTTCAGTTGTCGTGGAGATTTGGCTCGCACTTGTAAAATTAAAGTTATCATCCAAATTATAAATTTATATACTAAAGATTGAAAAGGAGGTTGTACTGTGCTTACGTGTAATGTAGGTAATGGTATAAAATCTTTGAAAAATAATTTCAAACATTATGCAAAGCTAGAGAGATTCCCTGAACAACATAGCTTGATATATAAAATTAAACTAATATAATTTGTTCATATCTTTCTTTAGCGTCGAAGAAAAGTACCGCACTTATTCTCATACGAAAGCTATAGTGATCATTTCCGATTAGACATCCAAATTATTTTGACAATATGGGGCATGGACCATAATGAATTCAATTGAGATTTCAGACATTTGATGCAGTGAAATGCATGCATGCTTCGACAATTCACTTTTAATGGCATATTTTCAATTTGGGGTGGCCATAATTTGTTTCAATGGCAGACCCATGTTTGGTGATGGGACCCAATGCTCAGAGAATCCACTACGTATTGTGAGCATCACTTTTATTATTTTTGTAAAAAAGCATTATGGAATTAGAAATAGAATTAGAAATAGTTACCTCATCTGAAAACTATACTATTCAACTCTGAAAGAGATAAGTTTCTTTTACAAATTTGCCTAGGATTTAGTAAAGTGGTTTTTAAATATATATTTTTAATTTATCACTTGAATTAAGATAATCTTAGGAGAGGTAGAAGAATAAAAAAATCAATTTAAATTTTATAAAATTCAAATTAATTAGAAATTTAAAAAATTAATATGTGATCAATTGAACTTCATTAAATAATATTTTTATCCAATCTTGATAAATTTATTAAACAAATTCATTATTAAAAGTCCTTATAGTTTCATATAGGGTAAAAGCTTGTTTAGTCCTTATATTATGAGGTTAGTGCTCATTTAGTCCCTATATTTTTAAAAACACCTCAAAACGTCCATGCTGCTAAATATTGACATTCATGCCATTATTTTTTTATTTTTTTTAACTTACTTTTACAATATTATACTCTTACAATAATATTTCTTTTTTAGATATTAATAAAAAATTAGATTATCAAATTAAACTAAAAAATAAAATAAAAACAAAAAA
>MKYO02027219.1:21956-147846 GCA_002013955.2 Citrus medica | reverse complement strand
ATTAAATTGATTATTAATATAATAAAAATAACATATATTTAATATAAAAATAACATATATTAAATTAAAATAAATTTAATTTATATATGGAGAATTGTTATTTTTAAGAAATTATCAATTTAATTTATATATAAGAAATTACAACAAATAACATATGGAGAATTGTTATTTTTATTATATTAATAATCAATTTAATTTATTTTTATTTTTGAGCAATGGATTAAATTTATTTAGTTTGAAGAGAAAATTTGATAAAAATTAAATGGAAAAATTGGGTAATGAAGTTATATTCGTAATTTTATTAATAATATAGGAATAAATTGGACAATGAACAATTATTTTTTAATATGCTATAAGGATATAATGGTAATTATACTTTAAAATTATAATTTACTGTTAACAAATGGGGGTCTGAGTGTCTTTTTTAAAACTTTAGGGGATTTTGTGTCCTTTATTCAAACGTTGGGGGTCTCTGTGTCCTTTTTCCTTTTGAAAATAGAGGTTCTGTTGGGCCTTCCTGAGGCCCATTATTTGTTAAACTCAAGTCTATTATACTTATAGGCAAATTTCAACTTATCCCCCACCTATGGTAAGTATTCTCAATATACCTTCCAAAGATAAGAAAATATCAATTTATTTTTTAAATATTGTTATTCATTTTTTATTCTTTTTTATTTTTTTATGGCGAGTGATTTCATTAAAAAAAGAAAAAAAAGAAAAAGAAAATGACAATGATTCTTCAATCTCTTTCGGAACCACCTTAAGCCATACTAAAAGCCACTAAATTACAAGATCTAAACCATTGTTTATTGATTGTTCTTATCCACTAATAATCTAATCCAACTCTTTTCTACTAGAGATCCCGTTGAGAAAAAAACGCACAACATTCTTTGAATTTGACTCTATAATTAGAGGAGAAAGACCAGCTTCTACAGCCATCTTCACACCTTCTAGAACAGCCAAAGCCTCGGGGGTTTTCACGTCCCCTAAACAAGGCTTCTTCGTTCCTGCAGCTGCCATGACAGCACCTCCGTAACTTCTGATGATTCAACCGAAACCAACAATTCCATCTTCTTTTTTTAGAGCAGCGTCAGCATTATATACTAAGAAGGTTCTGGAGGGCACCAAATATTAGGTTGAGTAGCAATAGTTTTGCTAGAGATAGATTGACTTGGTGCCCCTACTTTGATAGACTAGCAAAATTCCAGCCCTATTTAAAACTTGATGCCAATCCTCCCTTGAATTACCATACAAAACCTTGTTCCTAGATTTCCAAATTTACCAAGCCATCCCTATCAACAAAAAAACTCCTCCCTTGACAAACGTTCAGCTTCTTTCTTAGCAAAGCAAGAGAATGGCATATAAACTGAACTTTCAAACCATGAAAAGCAAGGCTTAAGCTTCCAGATATTCCTTGCATTTTTACAATCAACAAGACTATGACAAACATCTTCAACACTAGCATAACATCTTTGACATATTTCATTATTCAAGATTTTCCTTTTTGCCAAATTATATTGTGTGGGTAGAATTTCTTTCAAGGCTCGCTGAAAAAAGATTTTTATTTTTGTGAGAATTGGGAGGTACCAAATACATTTCCACCAACTAGAAAAACTCTCTGAACAAGAAGGAAACTCTGGAAATCGCAATCTTAATGCAGCTTGATAGGTCTCAGTCAGATGCTTGCCAACAATGAATAAAACAGTGTAACTTTGTTCTGCTTTTGGTGAGAACGACCAAAGATAATTAAGTTTGATAATTGCTCTCCCTCTTTATTCCCAGCGGAAACTTATTTATAATAGCTAACATCACAAGTCTTTGACTCTTAGCCAACAATATCAGCTAGAATATAGCAAGATAAAACAAGAAAAATATTTAAAGCTAAACCTAAAGACCAAATCCAAATCAAACATGACCACTATGATTCGATTCTCTTCCACAACGGCAATGAATATTTTGACGTGGTGATTCTCTTGCTATTGCTTCGACACTCAAACAAACTCATCCCGCATGTGAAACTACATTCTATCATCGCCTCCTCCACGAAGAATACCCTTGTCCTCAAGGGTCAAGTTGGAAAACAGCTGTCGCCGCATCATTGTGTCTTCCCAGGTTGTTCTCCTTTGTTTTCTTCTCCATGTAGTTCTTCTACAACTTCTTCACAAGTGATCTCGCTGGTGTTGTTGTAGATCTGGAGAAGTAGAAGTTGAGGCCCTTGACATTTATGACCCGCAGTAAACCGTTTGTTGCAGGTGAAACACAGCCCCTGAGCTCATCGTCGTTGCATTTCATCCCACAGTAATCTTTTGATAGGCACAGTTGGTGATTCTTAAGTAGGTGGCAATGTTGGCAATGCACGGTTGGAGAGTAGCTGGAATAATCTCCATTGGCATGTTATCTAGTTTTCTTTCATACGAGCAAGGCTGATGGCTTCTTTTAACGTACGTGGCCAGAACATCCGTATATTCTCCGCAATCTCCGATTTTAATCCTCCCATGAAAGTGCCGACCAACGCTTTCCGTGACCACCCATGAACTCGGTGTCCCAACCTCTCGAATTCCTTCTGGTATTCTCGCAGAGAACTTGTTTGTTCGACCCGAAACAGTGCTTCATCAAAGTCTTCACAATCTGTTGGTCCGAAGCGCGCCCACAACTCGTCAACAAATGTTTCCCACATAACCGGTCGGCCTTTTTCTTGGTAAGCCTTGTGCATCCACTGTCACCATTGATTTGCTTCGCCCTCCAAGTGATATGATGCTAAGACTACTTTCTGCTCATCTGTGGTTTCTTGGTACTCAAAATACTGTGTTACCTGATTGAACCACTCCGTTGGGTCGTCGCCAGCATAGCGGGAAAACTCCAACTTAGCAATTCTTGTCGGCAGCGGTGGTCAACCTCCTTCATTTTCTTCGCGGAGTGATCGCGAAGATCCAATGTGTTCGTTAGTGCCGCGACTGGCATTGCCTCTGGTTGCACTAAAAGAGTAAGCCAATTTGCTCATGGTGTCCTCCAGACGCTGTAGCTTGTCATTGATCCCAATTTCTATTTGTTCCATCTTGTTCTGTAAGCTCCCGATATCAGCTTCAATTCGTTCGATGCACTCCTTGTTAGTCGTCATTGATAGCTAGCTCTGATACCAATTGATAGGTCCTAGTCAGATGCTTGCCAATAATTAATAAAAGAGTGCAACTTTGTTCTGCTTTTGGTGAGAACGACCAAAGATAATTAAGTTTGATAATTGCTCCCCCTCTTTATTCGCAGCGGAAACTTATTTATAATAGCTAACATCACAAGTCTTTGACTCTTAGCCAACAATATCAGCTAGAATATAGTAAGATAAACAAGAAAAATATTTAAAGCTAAACCTAGAGACCAAATCCAAATCAAACATGACCACTACGATTCGATTCTCTTCCACAACGGCAATGAATATTTTGACGTGGTGATTCTCCCGCTATTGCTTCGACACTCAAACAAACTCATCTCGTACGTGAAACTACATTCTATTACAGCTTGGTACCCACTTTTACTCTGTGGTTAAAATGCCATAGTAACTTATCTCTCATAGGCACATTAGGCACTAGAATCTTAAGAATTTCATTAACATCAGCAGGAACAAAGTTTGCTCTAATGAGATCTTTATTCCAACCTCCATTATCGCTGAACAATGTTGCTACATTGGAATCTAAAGGCAATGTGTGAGGAGAGAGAGGTTTGAAAATATAAGGTTTGGGGATTCAATTATGATGATATACAACAATGACCTTTCTATCAACAACTCTCCATCTCGAACCACTCTCAATTATCTTCTTATCCCATAGCAAACTCCTCCAAATATAAGACGAAATACTACTATGCTTACTTTCTAGAAAGCCAGAATAAGGGAAATACCTTGCTTTTAAGACTGTAGATGCCAAAAACTTCGGTTGAATAAGAATTCGCCAACACTACTTGGCCAAAAGAGCTTGATTAAAGGCAATCAGATCCTGAAAACCCATTCATCCTCTTTTTTGTTAGCAAAGAGACCTCCACTGAAGCCAACGAATACCCTTGGACGAGGAAGAATGACTCCACCAATAATTAGCCACCATTTTCTGCAATTCAAAACGAAAACCAAGAGGCAGAGTCTAAAACACTAATAGAATATGTAAGGATTGCTTGCGCCACAGCCTTAGTAAGACTTCTTTTGCTCTACAAGAAAATAACTTAGATTTCCAACATAAGATTTTATTTCTAACTCTCTCCTTCAGCATGGGAAAAAGTTGAGACTTTTTCCTACCAATCAATGAAGGAAGGCCAAGGTACATTTCATGGAAGATGACGACAACCAAATTAAAAGTGCTTTTAATCAAGTCGATAATGGCTTGTGAAGCATGAGGACTAATTAAAATTCAAGATTTTTCAAAATTAATCGCCTGCCCTGATGCTGTAGAACATTTGTCAAGGATGTTCTTCTGCTTTACACACTATTTTGCATTTGTTCGGGCAAAAATTAAGCTATCATTAGCAAAAAGACAAATGCGAGATCGATAAACCAGCTTGATCAAATTAGATACCGTGAAGCAAGTTGGTGGCCTCTGCGTACTTGAGCATTCATGAGAGGGCCTCTATGCATAAAATGAATAGACATGGAGACAAAGGACACCCTTGCTTTAGCCCTCTTTAAGGAATTATATTTACCTGTAACTTCACCGTTAATCAGGAGAGAAAAGGAAGAGGATGAAACACATTTGAGTCTGTATAATTTATATCTACTGTGACGAAAATCCCAGCCTTAACATGACTGCCTTAAGAAAGCCTCATTCAATTCTATCATAGGCTTTGCTAACATCCAATTTTAATGCCATTAAAGATTGATTTCCGCTCCTTTGTTTTGAATTTTATGAAGGCATTCATAGCCTATAATAATGTTATCTCTAATTAGCCAGCCAGGGACAAAAGCACGTTGGTTTGGGGTTATAATATCATGCAAAATAGATTTCAACCGACTAGCTAAAACTTTAGCAATAATTTTTTAAATGACATTACAAAAGATTATTGGTTAAAAATCGTCCACTCTACGTGGAACTTAACCTTGGGAATTTTTTTTTTTAGCGGAAAGTAAACATTTCATTCCATCACAACACATCAATTACAAATTGCACCTCTGCTAGTATAGGTTTTAGCCAGACAGCAAGTGTATTTTTCCCTAATGCAAACTTTGTTAGGGAGTGGGCATTAGCATTACAATTTCTACACACATGCTGGACTGCAACTTTTTGAAAGTGTTTCATCTCATTTCGAATTTCTGAGATTGTCCAAAAGATTTCTGTTTTGCTACCCTTTGTGTTGTTAATTAGCTCGGTCACCTCCAAGCAATTTGTCTCTATGACACCGAATGTAATGCTGATTCTCTAGCGACTTTGATACCCCACTGAACTGCTTCAGCTTCAGCCCAACTAACGTTACCCTTGAATTGAACCTAATTAATTCCAGCAGCAACAGTGTTGCTCCTCGAGTCTTTAATCACAACTCCAAACGCAGCTCTTCGGTCCCTCAAGCTAACAGATGCATCCACATTGATTTTGAAGGTGTTTTCTAGAGGTGGAGTTCACATTTGATCCTTCTCTGCTTTGGCACTAGTAGTGGGTGCTGGCACTTGTTTTCTTACTCTTTGATAAGCTGCCAGGATGGATTCTGTTTTTGCTGCTGCTAGGCTTGGCTCCATCTTCTGACCTTCAAAAATGAATTTGCTCCTGAAATGCCACACTAACCAACAATAAACCACCATAAGTTCCAACTCTGATTTCCTCAAGTTGTTTGTCATTTCTAGAAAGAAGCTAAGCACATCCTGCAGATGAGCATTAAGTGGTGGGACTGCCAGGGAACCGTGATTCCAATTTTTTTTTTGCCGCTTTACAATCAACCAGTGCATGATAAATAGATTCCACATTCCTTTTGCATCTTTGACAACTTGGCTCCTGCAAAACTTTCCTTTTCCACAGATTTTCAGCTGATGGCAACAAATTCCTATTGGCCCTCCACATGAATATTTTGATTTTTTCAAGAATCTCAAGAGACCATAAGGTATTCCAGTGCCTTGGGTTGTTTCTTGAGCTGCTGGATGCCTTTAGACAATGAAGATTAAGTTCCAACTGATAGTCACTCTTAATAGAATATTAAGGATCATTTCTATATCTTCCTACATGAACTGCTGCTTCAGTTTGTCTTCATCCCACTGATTCCCGGCCTTAATCAAATCTGCCACAACAGTAGTAATAGGCATCCTTGGTGGAGTCATCGGCTTGAAAGTGCTTGGTCTTGGGAGCCAATTATCTTTATGCACTAAGATGTTTTGGCCATTTCCAGCACGCCATCTGATGTCGGCCTCGATTACTTTCCTACCCCATAATATGCTTCTCCAAACAAATGAGAGGTTGGAGCCAATACTCACATGTAAGAAATTAGAGCTTCTAAAATACCTTGCCCGCAGCACTTTAGAGACTAGGGAGTTGGGAAATTAAAGGAGTCTCCACCCTTGCTTGGCCACCAAAGCTTGGTTGAAACTGAGAAAGTCTCGACATCCTAAGCCTCCTTGGTTTTTCGCATGGCGAAGCTTGTTCCATCTCATCCAATGGATGCCATTTTTATCCTCCTTTGAGCTCCACCACAATTTAGCTATGGCCTTTTGTATATCAGCACATAGACCCCCTGGAAGCTTAAACACACTCATGGCATATGTTGGTATGGCTTGGGTTGTTGCTTTGATGAGGACCTCCTTGCCGCCACTAGAGAACATTTTATGCTGCCAGCTCGAAATCTTGTTCAGCACTTGAAGCTTCACGTCATTAAAGAAGCTGGATTTTTTCCAGCCTATCATTGAAGGAAGGCCTAGGTATTTCTCGTTCCTTGAGACTTCATTAAGATTAAAAATGCCCTTGATTGCAGCCCTCTGCCCTTCCAGAATCTTTCCACTAAAAAACATTGAAGACTTATCGAAGTTAAAAATCAGCCCTGAAGCTTATGCATAGTAGTCAAAGATCTCCTTCAAGTGCTTGCAATATGTAATCGATGCTCTGGAGAAAATGAGGTTGTCATCCGTAAAGAGAAGGTGACAGATTGTGACATCTTTTGCAAATTTCAGCCCCCTAATTAACTGATTCTTCTCTGCTATTCCCATGAGATTAGAAAAGGCCTCAGTACATAGGATAAACAGGTATGGGGAGAGGGGGCAGCCTTGCCTCAGCCCTTGTTCTAGCTGAATCAAGCCTCTGGGCACCCCATTAATAATGACTGAGAAGGCTGCAGTAGTAACGCATCTCATGATTAAGTTTACCCATGTTTTTTAGAACCCAAGTTTCACCATTACTTGCGCAAGGAATTGCCATTCAACTCTGTCATAGGCCTTACTAATGTCTAATTTAAGAGCCACCAGGCCATTCCTTTTTCCTTTACTATTTCTAATTTTATGGAGGCATTCATATCCAATAATAACATTGTCCGTAATGAGTCTACTGTGAATGAATGCACTCTGATTTAAGGAGATAATTTGGGAAAGAATTGGTTTTAGTCTGTTTGCAATGGCCTTAGTAACAATTCTGTACACAACATTATAGAGGCTTATGGGTCTATAGTTGGTAACCTTCCTAGGCTTGGCTATCTTCGGGACTAGAGGTATGTATGTATGGTTAATAAGGGCTGGATTACCTTGCTCATTGAGGAGGTACAGACATGTCTTTACCACTCCATCTTTAACTGTTTGCCAATGTTTTTGGAAGAAGGTAGCCGGCAAATCATCTGGGCCCGAGGCGTTTGTGGGGCATATATGAAATAAGGCTTCAGTGACTTATTCCTCTGTGAAAGGCTCTTCAAGCTGAGAATTCATTTATAGGGTAATCTTTAGAGGCATTTCTTGTACGGCTGCTTTGATTTGGCTTTGATTAGGCTTGGATGACTTGAATAAATGCTGGAAATATCCACTGAATTCCTTCTCTATTTCTTCTCGCTTCTCTGTCCAGCCCCTTCCAAGAACTTCAACCCCCCAAATTTTATTTTTCCATTTCCTCGCAGAGGCTTTGGCATGGAAGAACTTCGTGTTTTTGTCTCCTTCTCTAAGCCAGTCCGCTCTCGATCGTTGCTGCCAATAAATCTCCTCGTCAATCAGTAAGTTGTGAATTTGACTCTCAATCCTCCTAACTTCCTCCCCATCTGCCGAGCTGAAGTGATTTTGTTTGATGCTCTGCAACTATTGGACCAGCTTTTCATGCTTTCACTGCCTATTTCTAAATTCCCCCCAACTCTACCATTTTAGCTGAGCTAGTGAGCTTTTTGCAGTCCTTTGGAAGCTTTGCACTGGGTCCTCCCAACTCTTTTCCCCATATTTCTCCCACTCTCCCTTTACTATTCTTTTGCAGCCTTCGTATGAGCTCCACATGTCCTCATAATGGTCTCAGTGGAAAGCCCTACTAACATGCTTCGCATCATTCCCCCTCTCCTTGACTTCGAATACAATTGGCCAGTGATCATAGACCCAACTGATAAGGTTCAATGTGTGGAGTTCTGAAAATGGCTACCCCAATATTTACTGCACAAGAACCTGTCTAATCTTTCCTCAATATAGTTTCCCCCATATCTCATATTTGACCACGTAAAAGGATACCCCTTATAGCCCATGTTTAGCAAATTACAAACTTTAAAAGTCTCTTTGAATTCCGCTATTAAAAGTCTCGACTAAGTGTATGATTTCATTAAAATCCCCAAAGCCGCACCAAGGGAGGAAAGATTAAGTTGCTAACCTTTTAAGAATAGTCCATGTGTGGTGCTTCTGGCTAGCCTCTGGGTGGCCATAGACTCCGGTACATCTCCATGCTTTCCCACCCTTGTTATACACCACTGCGTCTATATGGTAGGGGCTATATGACTTCACTTGAACATCTACTTCCGAGCTCCAGAACAGAGCTAGACCCCCTCCCATTCTAGTTCTATCCACCACAAAACAAATTTCAAAGTTGAAATTCCTACATATTGAACTGATTTGCCCGGCTCTCATTTTTGTTTCGCAGCAAAAAAAGAGTTGAGGCTGGTATTGTTGGAGAATTTTTTTAATGGTTAGGCGCGTTCGAGACTTCCCTAGACCTCGAACGTTCCAACTTAGGATCCTCATGGCTGCCGGCGGGATTGCCAACTAGCTCCCACCGATAAATCCTCTTCCATTGCCTCCAGTATTCCCCCTGCATCCAGCTCTTCATCTACAAGCTTCAGCTCCCTTGCTGCTGGGTGGGGGCTTAATTGATTGTGACTATAAACTTGTGTTGATGGGCTTAAAAGGTTGTCTCCATATGGCTGTTTTAAGGGGCTTGACAGCCGCTTCTTTTTTATTTTCTGGGCTTGGCCAACTAATTTCGTTGCTGGGTCTTTTAACATTCAATGGCCCATTGACTCCCACTTTCTCAGCTTTTGTGCTTCTTGCTTGTAATTTCCATTTCCTCCCTCGCAACTTTCCTTTGGCTTTTGTTGGCCCATTATCCACCTCCTCTTCCTCTGAAAGGGCATCTTCATTAACAATTTTTTTTGTGCTTTCTAAGCCCTTCAATAATTCACCATTCCCCACGCTCGTGTTTTCCCTCCAACTTTCATTTCCCGCTTTCATGCTTTTGTTTCTGTACTGGGTGTCATTTTCATCCACCTGCTCTTTTCTGATATCTCTGCTCTGACTTTTCACTTGTTCAATGTCCAGCTCTGTGTCTGTCAACATTAGTTGCACTTTCTCTGCCCCTTTCTTCTGATTGGTGTTCATTTGTCCCGTATTACTCTCGAGCTCCACACCCGTGTTGTTTAGGTGTGACTCGCTATTAGCAGTCGGATTCGGTTGGACTTGGTTTGTCTCTAGAGTGTTAACTACTGCAGCATTGGTTTTTGACTGGAAATGTTCGCGATTGGCTCTCTCTCTGGTTCGGTTTTGCTTTATTCTTTCAGCTTGTGTAACTGCCCTCATCTATCCTCCATAGGGCAGGTCTTCCTTTTGTTGGCCCTTGTACTTCAAGCACTCCCTATATTGATGGCCAATATGTGCACAACAGAAGCAAAAATCTGACAACTTTTCATATAATATTGGCATCGGGATCCTGGTACCTTCATATTAGAGGAACACAACTTTTTTAAGAGGTTGCGTTATGTCAATGGATATTCTAGCACGGGCAAACTGCCCTATACACTCCCCAGCTTCATCGGTTTCTACCTCCAATACCTCTCCGATTTTTCCTCCCAACTTTTGAATGGCTTCCTTATTCATACACAATATGGGAATGTTATGGATTTGCACCCAAAATGTAGAATGTGTAAATGTTTGGTCATTGATGTCACCAATACCCGCTGGTTCAGCTAGCACTAACAAGGATCTGTCGAAGTGCCATGGTCCCCCCATTAAGACCCTTGTTTTTCTTCTTCAGTGGCAAATTTAAACAGGAAGATGTTGTCCCCCATACTTTCGATCTTAACTTTCGTCACTGTTCGCCACGCTTGTTGCATTACCGCTTTCAAGCCTTCCCTGTTGATACTTCGTGTGAGTAACACTTTGCCAACCAAGCAGTTTGCCACGACTTTCTCACCTTTTATCTTCATTCTTCCCATGATTGTCACTATGTCATCCTCTTCTTCTTTTATGGCTACTGCTTGACATTTGCGAATAAGTTCTTCCGTATCCATTTGTATTGTAAGTTCAGCAATTAAAGCTCTCCACCTACCTTACCCAGCTTTATACAATGATTGAACCCAAAGGGTAGCTGTTCCCAACCTTCGATTGAGAACTAAATAAGAGAATACTAAGAGAAAGAAAAGAAGTAAAAAGAAGAGAAGAAAAACACCCAACTGATGGGTGACAAAGTAAGCCAGAGGGGCTTCAATCTTCTTTCATTCTAGCACTTTTCAGAGAAAAGTACTGTAGAAGAAAGATCGTAACTTAAATGGCCAAGATTCTTACCTTGGGAATTAAGACAACATGGACGTGATTAAGCTTGTGCAAATCATCCCCTCCATTCAGAAATCTCAGACATGCATCAACAACCGAATCACCAATCAAACCCCAATGAGATTGGAAGAAAAATACAGAGAAACTATCAGGGTCTAGAGCTTTATTAGGATTCATTTGAAACAGCGCATCGCGAACCTCTTCCTTGGAGAAACATGAGTAAGCATTACTTTCATGTCATCAGTAACTTAACTTTTGGCTGTAAATAGACAAGAGCTTCCTCAATATTTCCAGTTGGTGGATTTGAAGATAGAAAAAGACTAGAAAAGTAATTAATAAATTCAGCTTCAACCTCTTCGGACTCATCCTTCCATATATTGTGTTCATCCAAGATCCCTTCAATCAAATTCCTCTGCCTTCTTGAACTTGCATTCGCATGAAAAAATCTCGTAGTTTTGTCCCTAGGCCTGAAGCCAAGCGATCCTGGATCTGTGATGCCAATACATCTCATAATCCCTCATAAAATCTTCAATCTGCCTTTCCAAGATTTTAATTTCAATTGAACTCTGAAAGCACGTGGGACCACTTTTGATGACCACAAGCATATCTTGAAGGTCTTTTAATAATTTTTTTTCCTTTTTCCAAACTGCTGGGCACTTCACTGCTTCAATGACTCTCTAGTCATCTCAATTCTGCTGAGGAAATTATCGATCAGATTAAGGATTTCAGATGCATCGATATTACACCGAACGTCACTAATTAAATTCTTGCTTTCCTCATGTAAGCTCCAGTAGTTCTCATAATTGAACCTTCTACCCCAACCAGCTCTTCCATTCCCCAAAGAGAAGGCATCTTTAGGACTATCAAAAATGCTAACTGTGCTGTGTGCTTCAAGAAGGATAATTTTAGATTACACTCCTAAGATTTTGCGTATTTGCAAATAGATGGCCGTTATTTTTTGGCTGATCTTGTTGACCCCGAGAGTATCATATTGCCCCCAATGCAGATTCGAAATATTAAAAAAATCATTTTGTTTTGCCTATCGTGGCTCTCGCTAATTTTTGTACATAAACTAAAGTCTTTTTTTTTTTTTTCTAATCTCTGATATCAGACTCAAACAAAAATTTCCCTTATGAATATCCCAGAATTTTGCCAAGCCAAACCCTCGTGCCCAAATGCAAGACGGGTTGAACAGACAAATCCTCTACCATTCGACGAAGACAAAACCTACAGCCAGGGAGGGGCACCGTTATTATGTCAAAGCACCCAATCTGGTTTCAGAGAGAAAAAAAAATTAAAAATTTGAATTGCATAATTTCATCTAGAAACTCATGGATTTAATTTTTATTTGTATTTTTTGGGAAACTAGAAACCAAGGCCTCATATCTTGACTGTTATAGCTGTGTGGCGATTGGAGATGGATTGTTGAATTGTTGAAGTAAGGGATTGAGTAATTTCAAAAAATTTGAAGCCAAATGAAAGAGCTTCGAAGGTTGTTTCGGCTATTTTTGGAGATCTTGACAGTACAAATAACGGAAAGCGGTGGCAAGGCAATGTGCGGCGACAGTGTGTGCGGTGGTTGTGTGAACTGTGAAGAGTTGGGGATTATTGATTTTCAAAATTTAGGGATTTGATGATACGTGTTAGATTGTTGTTTGGATTGTCGAAAGGAAAAAAAAAATTAAATGGTAAAAATCGAGGGTTTGATTTTATTGTGTAAAGAGTCGTAAATGAAATTTGAGAATTGCCAAATTTTTATGAATTCGGAGGGGAAAGATTTTTATATCTGGGTGGAGGATTTCGGGTGGTTTTTATTTGGGGTTGAAGGGAAATTGAGAACATAATTGGTTTATGAATTAAAAATTTGGAAATTATCGTTAATGTACTTTAGGTTTATTTTGTCATAAAAAGTACTATAAAATTTTAAATTTGATAAAAATTTTAACTTCAGTTTATAATTTGTATTAATCATTCATCAAAATATTAACTGCCTTTATAATTGATGATCTTAAAAAGTTAATTTATACATTTAACATGCAAAATAGAAAAATAAAATTTTTTACCCATTTACCTTAAATTTTCTTCTATTATAAAAGTTACCATAAAAGTTTAAATTTATTTAATTCTTACTGTAGTTTTATAATTTGTATTAACTATATACCAAAATATGAATATCATTAGTTCAACAGAATCTAAGTAGAATGATCATTTTATTCTTGAATTCAAAGTCTTTTTTTTTAAACTTTGTGCCATCAATAATAAAATAAAATAAAATAAAAATAACTCAACAGACTCGGCAAACTCCCTTTTTTCAAAAACAAAACCACCAACAATTTTTTTCCCTAACCACAATTTGTATCAAATCCTTCATCAACCATATAATTATAAAACCAAAAACAAAATCAAATATATCTCACTATCTTCCACGTTACCTTCTCTCTCTAAATTTTTAGAATTCACAAAATCAACGTTGAATTGGTATCAAATCCTTCAATCATTGGCAGTAATTGACAAAAACTTACATTGCGATCTGAATATTGACTATTGAAGAGTCTTGTGGTGGTCGTAACTATTCACGAGGCTAGTGGAAGCACTGACGGCAATGGTGGTTATAACATTGCCAATTGGATTTGATTAGATGTTTATGAAATTGAATTTAAAGATTGGAATGATCGTTGTTTATGAATTAGTGTTTAGGGTAATTTGTGGATCTTGGATTTGATTTTGTTAATTTGTGAAGGTAAATTGAGAAGAAAAATTAGTGTTTTTTTTTAAATTGTGAAATTGAATTTAAGGATAGAATTGATTGGGTGTTTATGAATTATTAGGATAATTTGTGCATAGTGTTTGATTATGTAAATTTGTGAAGAAAAATCATATATTCTTTTAATTAAGGAAAAAACTATAGTTTTTGTTTGGGGAAAAATAAGAAAGACAGCAGAACGCCACGTGTCAACGAATGGAATAACTTCAGTGCAATCCGAGGTACCCATCATAATTAGAGGTACCCCGCAAGATTAGATGTATCTGCTATGATTTAAGGTACCCGGCACGGTCAGAGGTACCCTGCATAGACTGGGGTACCCCGTATAACTCGAGATACCTAGCATGATTAGAGGTACCCGGCTTGATTAGAGGTACCCTGCGCAATTAGAGGTACCCGACGTAATTAGAGGTACCCGGCTTGATTAGAGATACCCGGCTTGATTAGAGGTACCCGGCTTGATTAGAGGTACCCCGCGTGATTAGAGGTACCCCGCGTGATTAGAGGTACCCCGCGTGATTAGAGGTACCCGGCTTGATTAGAGGTACCCCGCGCAATTAGAGGTACCCGACGTAATTAGAAGTACCCTGCTTGATTAGAGGTACCTCGCACAATTAGAGGTACCCCACACAAATAGAGGTACCCTACATGATACGAGGTACCCCACACAATTAGGGGTACCCCACATAAATTGAGGTACCCCACATAACTCGAGGTACCCGACAGATCAGATGCAAGAGAATCCTCCGAAAATATCTGTCATGAGAAACGTCTCCACCTCTTAAAAGATATTATTCGATTTTGTAAGAATTATGAATCAAGAACGTCGTACCAAAAGGGGGGGACAGCCGCCTGCTACCTCTGCCAAAAGTGAAGGACACTGTCCCAAGGACAGTGGTCCTCAGCCGCCTACCCGACAGTTACTGCAGAGGTACCCTGGACCACTCTCCAACGCGCGCCACGTTTCCAAAGGATGAGATACGCCGCGAACATGCACATAACGGCCCAAAAACTTATAAAGAGGTAAAAGGACGTTAGCCAAAAAGGGGTATGCCACGTGGCAGCTGAGGTACTCCATATATAAAGGCGCTTAGGTTTCATTCTTCATGATGTTCTCATTCACCATTAACACTCACACTCCAAAAAAATAGGTTTTTTCAACCTTAAAACCCTAATTTACAGAGGGTTAGCCAGCTCTCTTGACCAAAAAGCTTGAGTTTGCTAACTTAAGTGTCCGAGTGTGAACGCCGGGATACCCCGGCTTCACCTCTAACCTCTATTTCGTTGTTTTGCAGATGTGAAACTCATTGGGAAGGACACCTCTCTTGCTTCTGACCTTCCACCGTTGCTACCACTCTCTCTCCCCTTCTCACCTCCCCCGAAGTCCAGATATACCACACCGCACACAACAAACCAGTGAGGTACCTCATCTCCCAAAAATACAAATTTATTGTTCTAGATTGGTTTGGCTTTTCTTACCCCAAAATCAGTTGAAAACAATTGGCGTCGTCTGTGGGGAGTCGCACAAAAAGCCTCCTCCACGGTTACCATACTAGTTGTTGTGTGTACTCCAATACATAGCACCCGACGTACCTCCCGAAGGTTTAATGGGGGATCCTACAAGGATGAGAGATGAGAGCAGCAGTGAAGGTAGTGATCCTGCAAGAAGGGTAGCCCGCATCAACAAGGGCAAGGATATCAAGCAATCGACGGGTGTTCGCCAAGAGGAGGAACCTATTTCCCACAAGCGTTTCGAGGATCTTGCCCACGCAATACTTAAGGCGGTTGGATCTCGGGCACCCGAAAGTTCACTTCCATCAGTGACGCTAGATGCTCCACCACCTCAAACGGGCGACCAAGCTATGGTAAAAAAAAGAGGTACCCGAGGCCAGCAAACCAAAGCATAGGTCATCGGGTACCCGTTCTAATTTTCAAACCGTGGGCTCCCGCGACGAGTGTTACACCTCCTCTTGCAATTCCCGCAGCAGCCAGGGTACGAGGCGTGCAAAGCGTACCCACGAAGATCTCTGTGAGAAGTTAAACGCCAAAAGTGCTTCTCAAATGGCGGCGACATCATCGGGTACACCGAGGGTACCCCAAATGCGGAACCCTCCACGGGTTGCCCCGCGGGGACGAGTGTTTAACACTCAGAGTATTTCACGGGTACCCGAACCTCCAAGATCGCCACCACCGAGGCCTCGGTGGTAGGGTACCCCATAACTAGTTACTCTAGAGTTATGCGGGGTACCCCACGGGGACCAGATTAAGCCCGTTCCTGGGCGTTGCAACAAGTGGAGATGGATGAGAAATGTCATTTGAAGCACCAAGAAGATAAGGTCGAGGTCACAAAGAATAAGGAGAAGCCGAAGAGGACGGAAGCCCCAATACCAAGGGTACCCCGAATGCGGAGCCCTCCACGGGTTACCCCGCGGGGACGAGTGTTTAACACTCAGAGTATCTCACGGGTACCCGAACCTCCAAGATCGCCACCACCAGAGCAGCAAGAGCCACCACTGAGGCCTCAGTAGTAGGGTACCCCATAACTAGTTACTCTAGAGTTATGCGGGGTACCCCACGGGGACCAGATTAAGCTCGTTCCCGGGCGTTGCAGCAAGTGGAGATGGATGAGAAATGTCATTTGAAGCACCAAGAAGATAAGGTCGAGGTTACAAAGAATAAGAAGAAGCCGAAGAGGACGGAAGCCCCAATACCAGGGGTACCCCAAATGTGGAGCCCTCCACGGGTTGCCCCGCGGGGACGAGTGTTTAACACTTAGGGTATCTCACGGGTACCCCAACCTCCAAGATCGCCACCACCAGAGCAGCAAGAGCCACCATCGAGGCCTTGGTGGTAGGGTGCCCCATAACTAGTTACTCTAGAGTTATGCGGAGGTACCCCACAGGGAACAAATTAAGCCCAAATGTGAATTGGAGGCACCTTTGGATCCTCGAATACCCAAAGATGAAAAACGGGGCACCCCGGTTGAAGACTCAGTTTCAGTCTCGATTTGGGCCACCAATCCAACAAAGAAAAGTCATACTACTAGTAAAAGTATTGTTTATTATGACGCAAGAGGGTATCCAGAGATCACCTTACTCCAGGGTACCCGAGGTACCTGACCTATCTCCAATTATGATAATCTACTCAACATCAGAGCCGCCTTTATCATTATTTGTTCGCCATATTTGATTCTGAGCGAATGGTCAATCATGAGGTTTTAATCATTTCGCATAAGGATAGGCGAGCAGCCACCTTCATCTTTATTTATGTTGTCTATTTTATTCCATGCGAATGGTGGATCATGAGGTTTCGACCATCTCGCATAAGGGTAGACGAGCAGCCACCTTTATCTCAATCTATATTGTCCATTTGATTCCATGCGAATGGTGGATCATGAGGTTTTCGACCATCTTGCATAAGGGTAGGTGAGCAGCTACCTTCTCAATCTATGTTGTCTATTTGATTCCAGCGAATAGTGGATCATGAGGTTTTCGACCATATCACATAAGGGTAGGCGAGCAACCACCTTTATCTCAATCTATGTTGTCTATTTGATTCTACACAAATGGTGGATCATGAGGTTTTCCATCATCTCTCAAAAGGAATCGCCACAAGTTTTGTGAAGATTTGCGGCAAGCATTTTTCTAAAAATCGCCATACACTAATTAAGGGTACCTCCGAGATACCCCACGCCAGAAAGTCACTCCTCAAATACACTAAGAGAGCTTGAGATAAGCAACAAGCATATCCGGAGGAATCACCATATGTTTGATGAAATTGGGTTGTTCCGCCATGAATTAACCGCAACAAGCATGTCTAAGTAAACCGCGATACACTGATGAAACAAGATTAAGGGTACCCATAGTACTCAGGGTACCCTATGACAGAAAACCATTCCTCGTGTACACCAAGAGGAACTCTAAGAAAGCCTGAGATAAGCAGCAAGCATATTTGAAGGAATCGCCATATGTTTGATAAAATTGGGTTATCCCGCCATGAAGTAACAGATAGCTCAGGGGATATCCAAGCTTAAGGGTTCCTGAGGTACCCCATACGCCTTGTCGGTAATGCCGAACAAGGTTACATAGTAGGATGACTATCTTCACCTTCATCATTTAGGATAAGGGGATCAACAAAAATACTAGAAATAGCATAAACACAAGCATCGGTATCAGGGGTACCTTATGGCGACTTCATCTAAGGTACCCCAGTTGATCTCCATGGGCTTTCAGACCAAGATGTGTGGGGAGCCTTGCTATTCTCAATTGCCTTCAAGATAACCGGCTTATCTACCTAGTTCTCTACTCTTGGCACCACTAGCCCCATATCAGCACTCCATTCCTCGGTTATGATGCGCTCAAAAGCATTGTCAACTATGTTCTTTTGTCGAGGTACCAAGTCTTCAAGCTTAACTTGAAACTCCTCAGGGTCTTCCACCTTATGGGCCTTCTCCTCTGAAACTTCATCAAAATGTCTCCTCAAAGTTTTGTTCACTCTAGAGATCTTCCCTTCGTGAGGGTACCCCTAGAGGCGTCCTCTATTCAGCTGTCCATTGAGCTAAATTTCATATCGCCACGTGTTGTCCTACTTTTTATGTAAGTTTCTTTTGCTTCCAATACTTCTCGCCAAAAGAAACTAGGGGGATGTTGTTTGGGGGAAAAATAAGAAAGACAGCAGAACGCCACAAGTCAACGAATGGAATAACTTCAGTGCAATCCGAGGTACCCGTCATGATTAGAGGTACTCCGCAAGATTAGAGGTACCTGCCATGATTTAAGGTACCCGGCACGGTCAGAGGTACCCCGCATAGACTGGGGTACCCCGTATAACTCGAGATACCTAGCATGATTAGAGGTACCCAGTCTGATTAGAGGTACCTCGCATGTACCCCGCATAGACTCTTGATTAGAGGTACCCTGCGCAATTAGAGGTACCCGGCGTAATTAGAGGTACCCGGCTTGATTAGAGGTACCCGGCTTGATTAGAGGTACCCCGCGTGATTAGAGGTACCCCGCGTGATTAGAGGTACCCCACGTTTCCAAAGGATGAGATACGTCGCGAACATGCACATAACGGCCCAAAAACTTATAAAGAGGTAAAAGAACGTTAGCCAAAAAGGGGTATGCCACGTGGCAGCTGAGGTACTCCATATATAAAGGCGCTTAGGTTTCATTCTTCATGATGTTCTCATTCACCATTAACACTCACACTCCGAAAAAATAGGTTTTCTTCAACCTTAAAACCCTAATTTACAGAGGGTTAGCCAGCTCTCTTGACCAAAAAGTTTGAGTTTGCTAACTTGAGCGTCGGAGTGTGAATGCCGAGGTACCCCGGCTTTACCTCTAACCTCTATTTCGCTGTTTTGCAGATGTGAAACTCATTGGGAAGGACACCTCTCTTGCTTCTGACCTTCCACCGTTGCTACCACTCTCTCTCCCCTTCTCACCTTCCCCGAAGTCCATATATACCACACTGCACACAACAAACCAGTGAGGTACCCCATCTCCCAAAAATACAAATTTATTGTTCTAGATTGGTTTGGCTTTTCCTACCCCAAAATCAGTTGAAAACAGTTTCAAGTGTATTTAATTGAATATTAGTTATGAAAAATAATTTATCATTTTTATAGTTTAAACTATTATTTTATTTCTTTAGTATATTAAACATCTAAATTACCCTTATAATGGCATCAAATATAAAAAGTAGCTAATATTTTTGTTGATAATTGATACAAATTATAAATTAAACGTGAAAATTTGAATAAATTTAAACTTTTATAGTATTTTTGATAACATGTTAAACTTAGGGTGAATGTCTGATAAATTTTTAAATTTTATTTTATTATTTATGGTGTAAAGTTAAAAATGCCATTGAATTAAAGGGTAAAATTAGTTATTTTACTAAGATTTTGTTAAATATTTATTAATATTGTAGTGGACGATCGATATAAATTATAAATTTAGGGTAAAAAATTAAATAAATTAAAATTTTTGTAGTATGTTTATAACGAGGTAAACTTAGAGTGGATGGCTAACAAATTTTCTTAAAAATTTAAAATAAAAGAAAAAATAATTTAATTTTGCATTTGGGTATTTACGATTTTAATTGGCAAAATTACATTTATGGGTTATTATCATTTCACTACTTCAAAAATTACTAAGTATCAAATGATTACAACAAGTATTATCTCCTATTATTTTCCTACTATATTTTTATAAAAATATCATTTTATTACTTTTCCATTATAATCGTTAGTTGACCAGTTAGTTGACTAACAAAATATCAATTTCACCCTTCATGATTAAAAAAATAGTTGAAACTTATTTACAAAATAAATTTGTAATATGTTTATTAAAATGGATATAAAATACCAACATAATTCTTTTTACTGAAATTATGATATATGAATTATAAATTTATCTTGATAAAATTAATATTTTATTAGTCAACTAACTGATCAACTAAGGAGTCAACTAACGGTTGTAACGAAAAAATAGTAAAATAATATTTTATAAAAATATAATAAAAAATAATACTTATTGTATTCATTTGATATTTGATAAATTTTAAAAAAATAAAATAATAATAACCCTAAATTTATTGAAATTTTAGTGCGTAGAAGTTTGCTAAAATGTTTGGGAGCAGCGAAAATTAACCTCAAGGGCAATAACCCTGTATATATACAAGCCGAAGGCCTGTTTAAAGTTTCTTTTACAACTCCCAAAGCGCGAAGCTTTGAACACATACCTCATCAAAATCATGGACAGAGAGTGGGGTTCGAAGCCCGGCAGCGGTGGCGCCGCCTCCGCTCAGAATGAGGCCATCGACCGGCGAGAGAGGCTCCGGAGGTTGGCCTTGGAGACCATCGATTTAGCCAAAGATCCTTATTTCATGCGGAACCACCTGGGCAGGTAAATCGACAACATCTTCGTTTGATTGATGTGATTTGATTTGATTAATTAAATTATTTAATTAAGCTTGGGGTGTCTTTGCTGCTTCTTGTTGTTGTACTTGTTTGTAGTTACGAGTGTAAGCTGTGTTTGACACTTCACAATAACGAGGGAAACTACTTGGCACACACACAAGGGAAGCGCCATCAGACCAATTTGGCTAAGAGAGCTGCCCGGGAGGCCAAGGATGCTCCTGCTCAGCCCCAGCCCCACAAGCGAAAAGTCAACGTTCGTAAAACAGGCTAGTTTTCTCTTCTACACGCACTTATGCATGGTTTATTTTTTAATTTCATGTCTGTGCGTACTGTTACATATTAATATATTAGGGTTACACATTACATAAGTTTCAGCCATTAGGATGACATCCTGGATTACGAATACATTATCCACAGTTTCAGCTATTACTATTAGGGCGGCATGCTGAGGGACACTGAAACGATTTATTTCTAAGCACTTAATTTTTGGCCTAGAATTAAAGGTTTGAGGGGTCCAAGGGTTACCCAAATTATTGTGCCGTGGTTTTTTGGGGGGATACTGAGTGTTGTATATTTGACTTTGATTAAAAAACTAAGATAGGATAGGTTTATTGCTTATCTCGAATAATGGCTTATATGAACTTGTAACATTGATACTTTGGTGTGTTTGGCAGCCATTTTGTTTCAGTGTTGATATGGCTGAAAATTTTTTGAGGCGTTGCCCCCCCCCGCCGACCCACAAAAAAAAAACCTGGTCTATTGTTTATAGTAGAGCTTAAGAACGTGTTTCGTAAAATCTCAACAGATGAGTATTTATGTATATGTGTGGTGCGTATGCAGTCAAAATTGGTAGGCCTGGGTATCGTGTGACAAAACAGTTTGATCCTGAGACAAAGCAGAGGTCTCTTCTATTCCAGGTATATATATATTTTAATTTTTTGTTCATGTTTTGTACTTGAAATTCCATTATATAGCATCATATATTATGTATCAGAAGTAATGATTTTCTTTCAAATGCAGATTGAATATCCTGAGATAGAAGACCTATCAAAGCCGAGGCACCGATTTATGTCATCTTTTGAGCAGGTATATATTATATTTGAGTTGAGTTTAATACCAAACAGATTTCTCATGATACCAGTGGTCATTATTATTTCCTTTGTGGATTTTATCTCACTCCTTGTAGATGAATTGCATGTTTTCTTCTCTGTAGTCAACCATATCCTAATCTCTTCTTTTCATGATGCAGCGAGTTCAACCATTTGATAAGAGATACCAGTATCTTATGTTTGCAGCAGAACCATATGAGATCATTGCTTTTAAGGTGACTTGACCATATTATATGTTTGTTGATTTTCATTTTACCATTAATCATTACTGGAGATAGTTATGATTATTGATTTCCGTTTATGTATCAGGTTCCCAGCACAGAGATTGACAAATCTACACCCAAGTTCTTTTCCCACTGGGATCCAGACTCAAAGATGTTCACGGTTAGTCTGTTTATACTTGCCCTTTCTCTTTCCACCCTCTTTCCATTTTCTAGCACTCGGTCCATTTAGATGGATTAGTCGGTAAACGTGGTTGTTTATTGGCTGTTTTAAATGTTGTCGGAAGTTGCCCATAAGTCCAAAACTCTGGACCACCTCTGTGACATATTTGGTTCAGCTATTGGATCGGCTCTTGGTTTTAACTTCTAATGTAGGTTATACTTGCTATTTACTTACATATGATATGTCTCGATGCCTCTATTAAAGATGAGACATTAATCTTTGTTCATTGTTATTTTGTTAGGCACTTTTCCCTTTTTGTGGGAGTTTTCTGCGACTATTAATTTTTGTGTTTGTTTGAGATGTGCAGCTGCAGCTATATTTCAAATCCAAACCAGTGGAGGGGAACAAACCTCAAGCTGCCCCTGCAGCCAACGGTGCAGTAGCTCCACCACCGCCACCTCCACCACAGGGGCCACCACCAGGTGTGTCTGCAGGAAATGCTCCTAGAGCCCCACCCCCGCCAATGACTGGAACATTACCGCCTCCCCCACCTCCAATGGCAAATGGTCCTAGGCCTATGCCTCCTGGTGGAGCTCCACCTGCTCCTCCTCCGCCTCCAGGTGGTAGTGGTACAATGGCCAATTTCACTCCTGGTACTCAGGTGGGTAGGCCTCCGACAATGCCTCCTCCTCCTCCACAAGGTTATGGGGGCCAACAGATGCCGATTCGCCCACCCCCACCACCTCCTAATATGGGACAATAATTGACCATATCGTAGCACATCTTCATCTGGTTGTCCTGCGACCAGTCCTGTTCCCGTTTTGATTCATGTTGCTTAATCTCAGGATATATTTGGTTGTCAAATTGATATGTAGTGAAATGGAAAGCTGGATCTCTTAGAAAATTAGGTAGCTTGAAAGTACTCTTGTAATTTTGATTTGTATGCTATTTAATGATACTGTTCTTTTGAAAGAGAGAGAGAGAGGGTTTAAAAAAAAAAAAAACAACAGAAGGAAAAACATTATCCTTGTTGGTTAAGAGTTATGGTATCAAATGCAAAACATAAGTTGGCTTCGCAACCGAATTTTGTAAACACAGATATCTCTTGAAATGTGGGAATTGTCCCTTGCCAAATGTTCAACTGAGGCTATTGGCTTATTGTGAATAATACATGATGACATGATATACAGTTCAGTTAGAACTATAAATAAACAGAAGCTTCTATTTTACGAGCCATTGAATTTGAATGCAACGTTTAGTGTGCATGCTTCGGTTCTATTTTACGAGCCATTGAATTTGAATGCAACGTTTAGTCTGCATGCTTCGGTTTTCCTTACCGTAAGAAGAAATACCTGGGCTCGCTTTAATGCGTCCGGGCTTTTGAGACTTCATGTTGATAATCAAATTAAATTCGCAAATCATAATCTAAATAGCACGTGGAATAAAAGAAGAAAGCTGCGCACGTTCCAATTACCAGAAAATGGAACAAATTGTTGAGAAGGCAACACTAAGCTCTCTGATGGCTCCTAGAAGCCACTTCTTCACAACACTTAACAACCCAAGATAACTATTATCACTCTGATTATCACCACTTAAGGGATGTGATGGCACCGTGGATCACATTAACAAATCACTCATATCAGCAAAGTACCCAAAAAATTTTAACTTGTAACAGGGAACACCTTCTCAATAAATTCCAGGAAGCGATGTGAGTAGAATGTAGGGTCCACCGCAGAGATGGATAGCGAATCAAATTGAAGAGATTTGTATGCGTGTTCAATCTTCTTGGACATGTTGTACTCTTGCAATATATCAATTATGCCCAGGTAGAGAACAACATCGTAAGATTGATGGAATAGATCTTCCTGCTTCCCAGGGATTTGCTCCGCCCTTGCTGGCATATTCACACCAAGCTGAATCTGTAGTCTGCTTCACAAGTAACAATTGTAGAATATTAAACACAAAACTAAAACATGAAATTTTGGTTGATGTCTTAATCGCTGTACAAGTATGCACTACATCTAGGGAGGATAGAGAGCTCAAGTTTAGCATGTAAAACTACAAAAGCAGACAAAACTAGTTCTTTTGTTTTCTTTTCCTTTGTATTTTATCTATTAAATTATAAAAAGCAAACATGCTGAATTTTCTCATTTCTGAAGCCAACCGCACAGTCTGTCAATGCATTCAATCTGGCAGGGTGCAAAAATCTGCTTAGGCAACTCATAAGAGATGAATTAATGGTCTTTTAACATTGCAAAGATTTTAATGGGCTTCTACGGTGGTATAATTGAAGGAAACCATTGGGGTGCAAAGATATATTACCTTGCTGTGCCAGGGAGAAGGAGATCAACTTCCTCATCACCAGCAGATGATGCTCGCAGTCGGCTACCTCTAATGTGTGGGCCTGCAATGACACTACTATCATCTGTTCCTCGAGGGACCAAAACAAGGCCTTGTGGGTAGTTGGAGATTTCATCCTCTAGAGAATTCGAGATTTAAGCACCACCAAAATTGTGTATCAGTTTTTTATATCCTAGTAGACCATACAACCATGCAACCTATACTAGCAAGAATTTCTAACTCAGATTAGACTGAACTTGATGCATCTGGGTTATAAACCATGCAAGATATATAGTTCTGTTTCTGACCCATTTAACCACAATGCAGTCAAGAAGCCAAGAGACTCAATTCAGTATATGCAAGAAGTAAAAGGAATCATTTCTGTTTCTAACTTAAATCATACAATTAATTCACTGCTTCAAATATGTCCTTAATGAGAATTTGACGATTGCTACCTTGGCTAAATTAGAGGCACAACTACTGTTAATTTTTTTCTCGTGAGTACTACCTAAGCATTTCATCTTGACATGCACTTTCACTACGCTTGGTATGTTCCTAACCATGAAAGGATAATCAAATTATTCATCTCTCGAATTTTAAGTCGACCAGATTTGGCAGGCTCAACTCCCAACTTCAGACTAAAGATAACGCTTACCTTCCTCAGCAACAATTCCCAATCCATCTTCCCGTATAGTCGTGAGTGATCGCAGGTGCTGTGGAGCTCGATAATGAACACCCAGCAAAAGGCTGTAATCCATAATCTGCTGAGCTTCCAAAAATTTGCTGTCAATCTCTATCTGCCTGCATAATGATACAAACATTAAAAAGTATAAGACTAAAACATGGCAATACAAATGAGAATAAGTGCATCAAATAAGAAAGAAATTATTTCAAGTACAACTTAAAGCAGTAAACAAAGTAAAGTTAATTCAACTGTCTGATATTTGGAAGGTCAGCCATCTTAAGTTCTTGCAAATGAAAATTATGCTGCCATTTTCCCATTAGTTATTTCCCTATATTTATAAAATAAACAACTGGTAAACCTACCATTGGTCAATTTGAAACTGTAACAGAGTGACAGAACAACACTGGAGCATTACTTACTTTAATAAATCTTCTCGCCAAGAAGGTTCTAAATAAAAGCAGTAGTTTAGATCTAAATCTTTAAGTGTTGTGTTCTCATCAATTTCAATGTTGTCCGTAGATCGCCCTAGTGATGACCCCTTCAAATCAAACCTTCGATGGATCCTTAGTTCCGTGCAGAACATATTTCCCATCACCACGAAGCGAAACTGCAATTTAAGGGATTAGTTTATAGCTATCAATTTCTTATGAAAAAGAAAAGGAAAAAAAGTCAAAGTTCATGATAGCAAGCTCCTTTTGTGATAGCAATGAGGTAATCAGGGGAAAATACTCAACGTAACATCATATCATAGTAGAAAATAGTTATACACATCAAGGCAAACAAAAAAAGTGATCGGTACAAAGAAAGCAGTAATAAACATCACCTTTTGACCACTTGAAGGTTTGATTCTGTGAAGACCAAAAAATTTTGTTACGAGTGTGTTTTCATACGATCTCACATGATCATGGTAAGTTGGAAGCATTCGTAGAAGAACCTACATAATAGAACTTTGGTTAATTGAATCATCAAAAGGGAAGAAAAAGGGAAAAAAATATTCCGAAAAATATAGAACTGAAACATGTAAGGAAAATGTGGTATGTTCTAAGAATTAAAGTTTAACAATTAGAGATATGTTCAAGTTGCAATTCAAGCTATTTCTCTATTTCCATATACTAAAGAAAACTATCATCACATTAAGCAGTTCCTTTGTTCAACATATACTAATGATAGCACTTCAGGGCCTTATATCACAGTTGACCATTATTCTGCGAAGAGGTTACCCTTCCATTTCAAAAAGAGAAGCAAATTCTTGAATGTACAAAGGAGTGCTAAACAAGTAGTTGGCATTAGTAATTTTTTTTTAATAAGAAACTATAAATTATATTAATGATGAAGAATCATTACAAGGAGAAGATGAGCTGTCCAATTGATGAAGTAAAAAATGAAAACTATTCTGTGCTATACAAAATATACCAATCAACCCTCTACAATACTAGACTGGCCTAGACACCTATCTCAAAGTACTCTCCCAACTTAGATGAATGAAGAAAAAAGATGAAACTTGGAACCACTTAGAAACAAAAGCCCAAAGAGAAGCTAGAAGACGGACTCTATCCCACGATTCTTCAATATTTTGTACTTTTTCCCTTAAAAAATAAGAAGATTTCTTTTCTGCCATATTACCCAAAAGAGAGCTGCCACAGCACAGATCCAAAGAGTTTTTGCCTTTTCTCCTTTACCAAAAGAATAAGAATTCTCCATAAGAATAGAGTGACAAGAACCCCGAAAGACCCACAAAACGTAAGCCTCTTTGCACAACCTATTCCACAACTTTGAGGCCACAAAACAATGAAGAAAAAGATGATTAGAAGTTTCTGCGCACTTGTTTTGCACATCACACACCAAGACAGAGATAGACAAATATTAGGGAACTTTCTTTGAATCACTTCCCCAAAATTTAATTTTTCTTGTAGCAAGGACCCACAAAAAGACTTGAATTTTAGTAGGAATACTAGCCTTCCAGATCGTTTTTGGAGGGTAAAAAAATCAGCCAAGGAGACATCATTAATCAGCCAGTTAAGATAAGATTTGCAAGAATAATGTCCTGATGTCTCCAAACTCCACAATCTTTTGTGTTCTTTCATTTTATCGATGTCGATATCGTTGAACAATTCCAAGAGAGTAGCATAATCCTGGATCTCTCTATCATTCAAGTTTCTTTCGAAGTTGAAATTCCAATGCAAATTCGACGAAGAGGAAGATGGACAAAAATTTATAGAAGCATTTCGTATAGGACAGAGCTTACAGAGGCAAGGGAAGCAATCACACAAAGTGAGAAAGAAAAGAGGGATGTTCATTTGAGATTGCTTTCCAAGGGCTTCTAAAGACTTCCATTGTAAACCACATTTGAGTCCCAACCATTTGAGCGGAGGCCATATTTACTTCTAATCACCAAAGTAAAGTGAAAAAGGCAAGAATTGGAAGGCAATAAAAGTTCAGAGATGTTGCATCAATATCAAAACTGAATGGAATCAGCCATATTCTGTAAACTCTATTGATCCCACTACCATTAAAGGCAGCGATATCTCCAGCCTATAGCTGGATCCTCCAATATCAGGCTAAAATGCTGAATGGGAGGGAACGCCCAAAATCCTCTTAACATGACCCCACCTCTAGTTACTGAGATAGAGCAAGCCAATGGCCTTGATTCTGAGCAAATCAAGGTAATAGAACATATTATATCACCAATCAGTGATGCCAGAAGTCTATAAATTGGAAGAAGAAGAGAATTTCACTCAACCATCCACTTTGTTACTTCTGCAAATTTGGAAGTAAATCCTATTTTCCTATACAAGCACAAGATCAAAGTAATTATAAAAGGTCAAAAATGTCTTCTAGTTTTGGAACTTTACGGCAATATTCCTCCCATTCAAGCTTCAAAACGTAAAACAAACAATAGGCAGAAAGAATGAAAAAGGATAAAAGTTTGAAAGGTTCTAAATGCAATAACAACAGCAGATGTCAAGGTACAAATTGAGATGGCAAACCTTCACTTCAGATTTTCGAAGTGTCTTAATCATGAAACGGTCGTCTTGCGATAAGAAAAAGATACTACCGCTTTTCCCAGGGGAAGAAAGTTCCCTGAGAGCATCATTCCCACAAATGGACATCATGTAGTCAGCAGCATCAATCTTGAACATCTCCCTTAAATTCCTGTAATGAGTTTTAAGAACAAAAGGTATAAAAACATGGAGAAAAAGGTAAACCAAGATCCAGTGATGAATATACAATGCATAGTTTCAAAGTTAAAGCAGAGAATTACAAACCAATTGTTTAGTCAAATAGCATTTTTCTTTTCTTCTAAACTTTAAAGATTAGTCCCTGCATGCTAGGTTCCCGACAACAGCATCTTCTATGGCATGGCAAGAGAAATAAATTCAAAAAATCAGTGCTGAATGTGCGCTCCCCTCTCTCATACACTAAGATATGTGCAAATAACATTTGACTACATACTGAGTAATCATGGCTTTGAAGATTACAGACAGTTTAACCACCAATAATGCCACAACGGTACTCCACTGCTCTAAAGTGATCACATAACATAGGTTTGATCCAAAAAAGTTCAAGAGCAAGCTATTTCCTGAAAAGATATGCTTTGTGTGCTATAAATAAATTTAACCAGAAACACTGAAAAACAAATTAAGCTCGGAACAAGAATGCCAAACAAACCCATTGAATGAAATATATGGGAAGGAAATGAAAGAATATTATCTACAAACCTGAAAACCATGGGGCAATAATCTTTCCACTTAAAATCCTCTGACTGATGAGGTGGTGTAAGTTGAGACCCTTCTTTTGGAAAATTCATCCAAAAGCTAGCCCGGGGACCAAAGTCTGATGCCCGAACATCTCGCCTTTGTACAGGTGTAATTTTCCCAACTGTATATCTGATTACATTCTAAGCATGTTATAACTTTGCTTTTTCTGGAAACAATGGAATGAAACATATATAACAGATACAACATTTAAACTACTTCTACCAAGTAAATGGAGGACTTTTCACAAGTTACACGCAAGCAACACCAAAATATATAAGTTATGCAAGCAAATTGTTCAACTAATGGCTGAAAAGGTTCAGAGCTGAAAAGGTTCAGATGCATACATGCTAAATATATACTACCTATCATTTCTCCAGAAAAGAATCTGACTACAATGTTACTAAAGGGAAAAGCAGAGAGCATCAAACCTTGCAAAGGATCTAATTACAAAGAATGCATAAAGTTATAATGAATCACCCAATGAACTTGCAAAAAATCCTTATTTATTTATTAAATTCTTTTTTTTGGGGGGGGGGGGGGGTGGGGGGGGGGGGGTATCCTCTTGTAAAGCCAAGTTTTCTGAATGTGACACATGAAGCAGTCTAAATAGAGAACATGATACTGACTGACTAAATTGTACCTGATTCCAAGCTGTAAACTAAGCATTAAATCATAACTCCTGTGACCTTTGATGATTGTTTCACCAGGCCTCTTAACCTCTTTCACTAGTTTCCTTTGTCGCCGTTTTTCTCTTCTAGAGGATTGTGAAAAACTGTTATTTAACACAAACTCACTGATTAAAACACCTTGAATATATTCACGTTCCAAGATTGGTGCAACATTTTTGTCACTTGCTTTCTCCATGCCTTCTGAGATTGATTCAGATAACTCTAATGATGAATCATGTCCAATAACTTTTTCAAAAGATACCTCAAGGCTCCAACGCCTTTCCAGGGACACATTTCCTCTATGTGACTGCTCCAAATTTATTAAGTTCCCCTTGGAGATTTTATCAGCAGAAATTCGTCGAGATCCTCGGTTCCCAGGAACCTTTGCATTTGCCATTTCCACCGAAGAAGCATGATGGGCATGTGCATGGGTTTGCCTTCTCATATATGGTAGTAGCCCTCTAATTCTGAGAGCATTAAGGTATGGCTCTTGTAATACTGAAAGCTGAATTCCATTTGGATAAAATGTTCCTTTTCCATCCTTCAAACCCCTTGACCAAGTTCCAACATAGGAACCACCATCACTCCATGTGTAGACACCAAATCCATGCATCATACCATTTAACCAGCTTCCTTCAAACGAGTCCCCATTAGTCCAAGTAAGAGTTCCTTTACCTGACATTTTCCCTCCTTTCATATTTCCCAAATAAACATCTCTGTTGGCCCAAGTATATTTACCTGGACCTTCTGCAGCTCCTTGGATCCAAGAGCCTTCAAAAACATCTCCGTTAGGGTAAACTTGATAGCCTAACCCATGTTTGAGATTCAAGCGCCATCTTCCCTTATAGGTCAACCCATCAGAGCCAATATAAGTTCCCGTACCATGGATATAACCACCAGAAAATTCACCCTCATAAACAGTCCCAGAAGGCCATCGAATTTTTCCATTGCCATGCCTCATCCCACGTCTCCACTCACCTTCATATATGCAACCATCTGACCAGATATATTTGCCCAGACCCTCCGGTAGGTTGCCAAGCAATGACCCAGAATAAGATTCCCCATTGGGAAGTGCAAGCTCCCCAACTCGAAAGCCAGAGGTTTCAGAAGAAGTATGGACAGCTTCACCATTGTTTAATGCATATACGCGGTCTCTGTCAGAGATGGCATCCAGAGATGTCGTTCTCTCTGCACAAGAAAGTGCTCTTTCGATGTCACCAACAATGGCCACAGGGCCAGACATGCATAATGCCAATAAGGTTACAGTTCTTACAAGATTACGAGTCACTATGTTATGACAGTTTGAGATGTCAAAGAAAGAGCTTACTATGAAATTGCGATGGTACCTTTGAAAATCCCACCCTTCAACCTATGAAAAGAAAAGAAGACATGGACTTATCAACAGTGGCAAAATAATGAACTCTACTTCTTGATCACAAATTCATAATCACGGAAAAGATCAGTGTTAAAAGAAGGACACACAAAAACCACTTACAACCAGAATATGGTCGTTCAGATGTAAAAATATTAACGAGAGTCAATGAAGAGGCAAAAGCAGGGGGTGTTTCGTTCTAGAACAATGCCATTTTCAAGTTGTCATTACCTTTACAAATAGAAATTAATAAAATCCATTAAAATATTCCGTCTTTAAATTTATTTAGCTTCTCCAATAACAATGCACAGAACTTATTCGCGATATTTAAAAACAGTCATACTTTTTCAGACAATAATAAAAATAATAACTGACTAAATAGATCGTTAGGGGGAAAACAAAAAGAGCATCTAATTTAAGGAAGTAAAAGAAAAAGCAATTCAATTTAAACAGATAAACAATGAAAAACAAAAATTGAAGATAAAAGTTAAATAATGAATTTAATTTGAAGCAAGTGAGACCGTACCTTTCAAAAGAAACTAACAAGTTGCAGAAGGTGAAGTGTGGTAGTTAAAGACTTGAGAGGAGGAGCTGACTATTTTTTACTATTACCGATGCGGATGCCGACGCGGATGCCCACTCTTTCCTTAAAAAATTTTTTTTTAAAAAAAGATCTTTTATTTTATTTTTTATTATTTATTTATTTTTTTTGGTCATTTTTGTCTCGACGGTGATGGTGAAAACGACTTTTTGTATTGAATACCAAGCACATAGAAAAGTACTTAACCTTTTAGTCACATAACAAGCCTTCTGACTGCTGTAAAGATGAAGCTAAGAGAAAAATTATAAAAAGTAATTATTATCACTTTTTAGTTCATTCATTCATCTTACATTCACTTGTACATATTAATTGTTAAAAAAACTGCTTCTAATTTGTCATTATTAATAAATTAAATATTATAAATTATTAGATATTTACTGTACTCGTTTAATACGGTAATAATTGCTAAATGATTGTGTTAATGAGCACAGGACCCGGATTAGCAAGACAGTGACTTTGCCATGCTAACTTCTTTTGGAAATTTAATAAGTTCCCGTTTGATTTATTTATTTATTATTCATCTAGTGGTGACTTTATGTGAAGCTGTTAATTGATTTTTTATGGTAATGTTTTTTAAATAACAATGCGATAAATACGTCGCTCGCGGATCCTCTGTTTCTTACATACGTAAAGTTAGACTTAGCATGAATGTGCTTTGATTGTGATGTGTGGGATCGCGCCCAGCTCTATCAACGGAAACTGCCGAAAATCCTTATATTAATACACACACATATATACATATATATATATACACGTATATACACATCTACATGTATATTCATTCTCAAATACGGACACAATTTTTTTAAGATCCAGCTACGGTACTACAGTGGTATCATATCACTATTTTTATCTTTTGTGCCAGCACTGTTCTACATTTTCATATCACCCCTTTCACTTATTTTTATTTAAACTTTGTTTTACAAATATTAAATTAAATTCTACTACATCCATATGGATATTTTAGTTAGCACCTTATACTATTCACTATTTATAAATTTTTATTTTATATTGCACTTGTATCACAATACCCCTCTTTGTCACAATACCTACGAACCCGACTTGGATTTCGTTTTCGTTTTCGGCCACTTCACCGTCCAAGGTTGGTACCGATCGGAATATCGTGCGACGTCAATCATCTTCATGCCGTCCTTGTCGCAAAAATAACCGGGTCGACCAAAACCTCTAACCCGACCCGAATTCTGTTTCTGTTTCCGGCCACTACACCGGTCAAGGTTGGTACCTATCTGAAGCTCGTACAACACCGGTCATCTCCATGCCATCATTGTCGCCGGAAAACGATTTGAAAACTGTCGATCGAAGCCGTGAAACGCTGCGGAATCGCTGCTTCAATTCACCGCAATTTCGCCAATTTTCGATGACTCCACCACTTGGGTTTTGTTCCCCACAATTCCCTTTGTCTTTTCAGACCAACCACAGCCACCGGGAGAGCCAATTTGCCGTTGATCGGCCCTTGAAAGATTAACTTAATATTTGTGAATAAAAATGAGTAAAAGGGATTATATGAAAATTTACAGCATTGTTGGCACAAACGAAAAAAGCAATGATACGGTACCACTGTGGTACCGTAGGTGAATCATTTTTTTTAATGCAGACACCCTTTTAAACAATTTAAGAGAGTTAAAAACTAACTCTCTTAAATCTCATAGTTTAATAGTGTGTCTGCATAAAAAAAATAAGGACATGTGCATTAGAGAGATATATATATATATATAATAAGGCCACATGCATTAGAGAAAGACTATATATATATATGTGTGTGTGTGTGTGTTTCCAATTAGGATCCATAACCATATTAAAGTTAAGGAAAAAGTAAAATACAAAAAAGAAAAACATAGATCTCAATATATTAGAGGACAAAATTCATTGCAGTAGAATCTTTTTTTTTTCTTTTTTAGTCTTTTAGCTTATCTTATTGGAAAGCACAAGTTAGATAAGATATAAATTCCTTATTTAAGAAGTAAGATATCAATTATAAAAGATGCAAATACTTTTTATAAACTTCCAAAGTAAAATTGAAATAAAAAAATTATAATAAGATAAATTTTTGAATAAAAAAGGCATAAATTCTTAGTTTATAAATTCCAACGTAAAGGTGAATTAAAAATATAAAATTGTAATAAGATAATTTTTTTCATTACATTACAATTAGAAATTTATTAAAACTTTCTAAATCAACTTTATGATTATCTAAATATCTAAATTTAGATTGGACTAATTCTACTTCTAAATATTTATAAGAATTTAAACTATCGAACTCAAGAATAAGGTGGAAAGATGTCTCATTTTTCAACAAATTTTATTTTTAAATGTTTTAGTACATTTTATGCATAGGAGTGGGTCCTTAAATTTAATAGTAAATTAGCTAGTGATAATCATGACAATTTAATTGTTATCATTTGAAAATACGATTAATATTAATGTTATTATATTTCTAAAGTTGTTCAGCTTTTTAAAATGTGAATGTCTTTTTATCGTATTTTATATTTTGTAGATAAGCGTGAAAAGATATATTAAAGTAGAGGTTTGTACTTGTTAGGTTTGGCGGTTGTAATATTGTTTAGAGAGGCATGATTAGAAAGTTCATGTCATTTTCATGTTTAATAATATAATCATTTGTGGCTTATATCTCTAAGCTCACATATTAAAGATATTTTAATATTAACAAATTAAATAAATATTGACTATAATTGTTGCATTATATAAGACATTTTTCTCAATAGAATTGTTTTTCTATTAATTTGTTGTTTGAGAGTGAGATGTGATAAAGCTATCACATAATTTGTCTGTTGCTATTTGTCAAGAGTAATGATAGACATTTTAATTTTTTTAATCCAAATAATTTGGCACTTAATAATTGTTTATGAAATTTAAGTGAATTAATTGTATTATCTTATCAACCAATCGATGATTTCATAGCATCTGAGATAAGTTTTTATGATAAAAAAATTTATGATGTATAATACTACTCATTTGTAAAATATAATTTTAACATATGGTTTTGATACGGAGGGCAAGGAGAGCGACATCCCACCTATTAAATTCTCAAGAAGGAAGCAATTATGTTGAAATATCATTTGAAGAGTCACATCAATAAAGAGAGTTATGAAAGGTTTCTCAAATGAGATTTTTCAAATAAGATATTTTTTTCTCTCTTTAATATTAAAGAGAGAGAAACACTTTTTCATTTGAAAAAATTTATTTTTTGAGAGTTTTTTAGAGCTTTAATTTAGTATTAAATTATTTTTTATCCCATTACTCTTGAAGAGAGAGAAATGTTATAATTGCTATTATTTTGGTGGAGAAAAAGGTTTGATTAAAATAATATAAATTTATTTTTATTTGAAGAGTTTTTTGGGAGAAAGCTTATTTTTTTCACTCTTTTATTTATCACATAAACAAGTGTTTAAAAAGTAAAATTCGAAGAGTCTTTTGATGATACTCTAACATGTAAGCCATCACTCTCCAATTAAATTAACTCCTTTAACATAATCATTATACTACTTGATTCAAGTGTTAAGATTCTTTTAAAACTATGGGCTATCACTTCAATTTTTTTTGTTTAAGATGATATCAGGAAAGACCTTGTTTCTTTGAATTTATAAAAATGTCTCATATGAGTTTTGATGCAGAGCGGAAGCGATACTAATTATCGTTCTAGCATACATTCTTGAAACTTAAGAAAGAATAACTCTCAACGAGAGAAAACATTGAATTAATGACAAAGATAAACTCGAAGGAAATAATCTGAAATATTATTAATAAAAACCTTATATTTTACAATAAATAATGAATAACAAGCCTAAATATACCAATAGATAGCTTAATTCTAATTCTTCTCAAATAAGAGAAATAATCTAAAATATTAATTAGACTAAAATTATAAATATGACTCAAATAGGCTTATTCAAATAAGATAAATCCTAATAAAGTACTAAATAATAAATTAATTGTAAATTTAGAATTCCTAATTTATTCTATCATGTTTGCTTCCTAAACTAATCCCCTTCTCTTTGTAAAAAACTTGTCCTTGAGTTTTGCTAAAAATAAAGGACAATTTGGAGGATGAAACTTGTAGTGAAGGAGTAAATAATCTTGTAATTTGAACACATAGTGAAATTCTAATTATTCAACCCAAGAGGGGGGGTGAATTGGGATTCTAAAAATTATTCAATTCTAATGTAAAAACTCAATACAAATCTAAAACGAATTTAAAGCAATTAACAAATAAATTTATCACAATATAAAAAGTTAAGGGAAGAGAGATTCAAACACAGGTATTTTTATGAGGTTCGGTCAACCTCGCCTACGTCCACGCCTCCAAACTTTTCGGGCTTGAGGATTCTACTAAGTAAGCCTCCAAGGCTTCAAATGCTTACACTTGACTTTTAAGGTGTCAATAAACCTTTACAACAAGAGATTATCTCCAATCTCTTAACCCAAGTGTATCCCCAACACTTACAATCACTTAATTTGATTTTAATAATATTACAAAATAAATCTCTCACACACAATGTGTTTGATTACAAATGAAGATTCAAAGTGTGAGTAAATGAGATGAATACAAGAATTTAAGGCTCAATGAATGTTGTATGCTCAAGACTTTGCTCAATAATAATTGTTGGAATAATTTTTGTTTGAATTTGATTGAGCTTATTTATAGTTGGGCCTGAAAACTAGCCGTTATTGACTTTCTGCTCACTGTCGGATCACCGTTTGACTGGTCAATATGACAGTTGGGCTGAATTTTCAAATTGTCGGATTGTCGTTTTCTAGAAATCGGATCACCGTTAGTGTCTAGAGGCTAATCTTCAATTCTTCTCGATGTCGGCGAGCTGTTATAAAGATGTCGGATCGCCGTTTTCTACAGTAACTGCTACAATGATTTGTTTTTATAAAATTATAGTTTGGCCTCAAAACTTTATAAAATTATACTATGACCCAAAACTTTATAAAACTTGTCAAATAGGTCCATTTTTAGGATTTTGAGCAATACTTGTTATTATCAAAATTCTCAAAGCTTTTTCAATTGAAACCATTAACATGAGAATAACCAAAAATATTTTCATAGAATATAAAGCCTTTATAAAGTGAGAATGATGATTTAAAAGTATATGAAAACTATTTTGAGCTTTTAAAAGATTAATCAATCTTAATCAAGTTTGTTATCATCAAAATCAATAATAAAGAAATATTTGTGTTAACACATAGTGCTTTGCATCAACTTTTATTGAAACTCAAAATGCTCCACATTTCATATTTTTTCTTAATCTTGTTAGTCGCCCTACAAAAGGTTAAAGTCTTGAACAAACGAATAACTTCCAAGTCTCTCAAGTCTTTTGTCAAAACTCGCTCAATGTTCCGGCCATTTAACTTTATCTGAGCAGCCATATCTTCTTCAAAAATAACTTTCTTGTCTCTTCTATGAATGATCTCTCCATGATCTTTTTTAAGCATATGCTTTTGTCATCAACTTGATTTGATGAACTCATATCAATCATATAACCCATCATAACGATTGATGCCTCTTTAACTTGAGTTTCTTGAACTTAATTGTACCACTCAACTTAGTGCTCATATTAGGATAAGAAATTACCTCATTTTGTGTAATTTAGGCTCGCGTTCAATTATTTTATGATTCTCATAAGCATATCTTTGTCTAAGTTGACATTCTAATAATGATTCTTCAGATTCTCCCGTTAAACTCTTTAATGCCTCAATCGAATGTTGCACTGATTGCAATGCCTTCATTGAAACTTACAATGCCTTTGATGATCCTTCAAGATACTTTATTGTATGAGCTTCAAAACTTTCCCTAGAAACCATTTTTTTTAATTGTCTCTTCTTTTCTTGGTTTTGTATAATAACATAAAATTATAGGGAAATACTATGATTAAAAGAAAACATTAGGTCAAAATTGCAAATAAGTAAAAGATGGTGTTGTCGGCGATGTTAATAAAAAAGAGGACGAGGAAGGGTGGATCTCGAATATTTGAGATCAATCAATGTGATGGTGGTGGTGCTTTGACTTGGATCGTGATGGTTTGATTGGAAAATTAAAGTAAGGTGGCAGTTAGAGGTTTGGTTTAGGTTTTCGGTGAACGGAGTAGCAGCTAGAAGTTGGTCTGGTCTGGAAAGAGAGAGTTGACAATGAGGAATAATTTGGTAGTGACGAAGGTTGGTGAATTACGGCGGAGGGCAGCAAATCGAGCGACGGTGTTAGTGGTAGTTTAATAGCTGGTTGGTTACACCGTCGAATCGGTGGTATTGATGGCTAGGGTATGGTTGGCGGTGTGTGAGTGTTTGGATGGTGGTGGAGATTGATGGAAAAGAAGAACGGTAGCAACAATGGTTGTGAAGGTGGTTTTTTTTTTCCTATTTTGATGGAATCGATTCGTTTTTGTCCCCCTCAATTGATGGAATTAATGGATGATGGAGGAAGGATTTGTGTGCGAAGGGTGGTTGGTGGCCAGGAAAGCTCTAGTCGGCATAGAGAGGTTGCGATACTACTTGACACAATGTGAAAGCGATACTCAATGTCACTCTACCATACATTCTTGAAACTAAAAAAATAATGGTTCTCAAAGATCGAAAACGCTGGATTAACGATAAATATTAATTTAAAGGGAATGATTTGAAATATTATTAATGAAAAACTTTTGTATTAAAATTCTAATTGAATTAAAATTACAAATACAACTTAAATAAACTTAACTAAAATAAGATAAATTTTAATAAAATACTAATTACTAAATTAACTCTAAATCTAAAATTCATAATTTATTTTATCATATATGCTTCCTACATTAAGTTTTAAAGCAAAAGAAAAATAGCTCAATTGACTTTGAAAATCCTTAATTCCTTGGTTCAAAAGTCTAATTCTTTATAATTTAATTAGTTACCTTTATTTGTAAAAGTATATAACCCATCCTAATATGTAACAACGTAGTTTTTATTTTAAGAGAAAAGACAAAAAAGTAATCATTAAAACAGAAAGAACTCTTTATTATTTTTTTATTAGTGCTTCGTCTTCCAAAACAAACAACAAATATAAATAAATCATATATTATAGCTGTCAATTCGCATAATCGTATCTTATTTATGTCATGTTAAATTTAGAGCAATGAGGATATAACTTATTTATTAATTATGTTAGAAAATCAAAATACATACAATTGTTTATTAAACGTTTCTAAACATGCTAGCACATTTAGCAAAATAAATATTAAAAAATAAAAATTAATTCAAAATATGATAAATATGTCAATATTTTTTTAAATAAGTTATAAATGGATTGACAATATGGTATGAATATGACATGAAAAATTAATTTAGGGATTATTACATATTCGTTGTTCTTTTCAATAACATTTTTACATAGTAATTGATATTCATATCATAAACGTTATTGAGATGGTTTAACACAGATAAAATAGCATTTTAGCAAATGAAAAGTGAGAGATTTTAACAAAATTTCAAAACCCATCTTAGTTTGTATTGTCATTATTGATGCATTTGACATGTTTAGTCTTTGATAAAATTTATGAAAGTGGATATTGTAGAGAATTTCAGAAGAAATACATTGACACAATATTTGGTAAACTTTGAATTCTCTGAATTTTCAGCAAACAACAAGGATTACAATGTTAATAATCAAATAAACACGTATCTGTCATTAAAATTACTTTTGTGTTGGATCCAATTGTGAAAACACAAAAAAGAAGAAACTAGAGGTATGCCTACCTGCTGCACAGCGCATAGAAACCGTATCTTTCATTTAACACCTAATACTTCACTAAATTAATAATGGAACTTTTGCTTGTTGGGTCCTGTACATGTACCTAACTGGAAATTTCATAAAAATTCAAGAAAAGCGGCTATAAATTTCGTTACAAACGACAAAAACAGTAACATAAAAATATCAAAGGAATAAAAGGTTCTATTGTTACGAATCCTTATTTAATTTCCAAATATTGATAATATTCAATACTAAATGTGGCTACGGATTATGATGGCGTTCGCAACTTGCAATATTTCTTTTGTGTGGAAACTATAAAATTGAAAATTGAATCATAAAAAATGCTAAAGTTCAAATTTTGCGCTGAATGCATCATTTTCAGAACAAGATTTCAAAGACAGTTATGATAATGCTGTTTCAACAAATTCAAGTTTACATAGTGGTTAAAAGTGTAATCTCAAGTATTAGTAGGACATTGTGTAAATTTAAAGGCTTTAAATTAAAAGGTAAATACTCTTTTAGTTCTTATATTTTGACTTGAGTGTTCGTTTAGTTTTTATATTTTAAAAAATAAAATAAATTTTATTTACTAAAATATATCGAAACACCCAAGCTCTTACATCCTATCCTTATTTTTTCTACAATATCTTGTAATAATATTATTGGAGATATTAATAAAAAATAATAATTTATCAAATTAACTTAAAAGTATCATAATAATTTACACAAACCTTTACATTATTAGTTTACTTTTAGGATTAATTTGCTTAATTAATTTTTTATAAAATAATTATACTAAGATTGTTGTAAATATATTTAACATTTCTTTAAGTTAGTTGATATTAGTTTATTTATAAATAATTATTCCTAAGATTGTTGCACAAGTACAAAAAATAATAGGTCTTTCACATTAATATTTATTTTTTTTATTTTCTAATAAATAATTATTAGTTAATTTGCTAATTAACCTTTATAAATAACTTAATTAATGTCAAGAATATTGTTGGAAGGATATTATTGTAAAATGAAGAAAAAGTAAGGGTAAGAATGTAATATATTTAACTGTATAGTGTTTTATCTTAAATCATAACTAAATAGGTACTTCAATTTAGGGGTGGCAATTTGGGTCAGGATTCATTTATTTGATTTGATTCGAAGCGAATTAAATGAGTTTGAGTTTAAAAAATTGATTCATTTAATAAATATGTGAATTCAATTCGATTCGTTAATTAAACGAATCGAATCCGGGTTTGAAGACCTTGATTCGTTTATTCGTTTAGAATTTGTTTAATAAATGAGTTATAAACAAACCGAGTACAATCTATTTGTTTATAATTCATTTATTATTCGTTTAATTAAATTACTTATTTTCCTTAAATATTTATGAAAAGTTTTAAAATTTGAAGGTTAATCTAGTAATTATAAATAATAATAAGACAATATATAAATGAGATGAAAACTTTCATGGTTTGGATTATTTATTTTAATTTTTGTATACGAATTCATATTCAATTTGATTAGTTTTGAATTCGTTTATTTTTAGTATGAACAAATAATAAATGAAGTTGGATTCAATTCGATTCGTTTAATAAATTCTATTAAACTAATTAAATGAATCATCTTGAGATTTCGATTCGTTTAATAAATGAATCGAATCCGAATTCACAAAATTTTGACCTAATTCGTTTAAGATTCGATTCGATTATTCATTTTACCATCCTTACTTAATCAGAATGTAAGAAATAAACGAATATTTACTAAATTAAGTTATTTGTTTTATTTATGTCTTTATGCTTATTTGTCTTTGGCCAAGTGTGACAGGCAGGCAGCTAGCTAGAGCGATCATGCTAAAGCAGCTAAGCTAAGCATGTCAAATAGGAGAAAGAGTGAAACGTCAAATGCAAGTTGTAAATGTATGTGTGAGAGTAAAAATTAAAATTCAAGGAGAGCATTTTGCAATAAAATTAAAAAAAAATTGGTAGCTTGAAGATATTTGACATGAAATTTTCGAAATTTCAAGCCAGGAAGTGTCTACCCACGTCTTTATGTGGCTCTGCCCGGTTTATAGAAAAGAGTAATGATACATCGACAAATTCTTGTACAAATTTATTTTGTATAAACTGATGTGACATGATAAGATTGGTTGAATTAAATATCACTTGGCCCACATGATTTGTTTTTATTAATTACATTTTCATTCAATCAATGAATTAATGCCACGTCAGTTTGTACAAAATAAGTTTATACAAGAGTTTGTGGCTGTATCATTACTTTTATAGAAAAATAAGGTATGACCTTTAGACATGCGATTAATTAAAAGATTTCATTATTTAATTATTTTAGATGTTGTTTTTAAAAATTATCGCTGAAGAAAAATATGATATAATAAGTAGTTTAAACTTTTACCAACAATTTTCTTTTTTTGGTCAAATATTATGAATTTAGTTAATTACTTTTAACATTTCAACCACAATTTGAGGCGAAAATTAAAATCAATTTACATATTGTTGTAATTACTGGTTGAACCAGAGAAGAAGGAAGAGATTTTGAAAAGTGTGTTTTTATGATCTAATAAATAATTAAAATCATTTAAATGTGTCTAATTTTATATATTTTCTCGACAAAGGCGATTACCCACATGAATTATCATATGATATTTTAAAAAAGTGGGGGCTTTACAGAACCTAGTCTTAGTAAAATGAAATTCTATCAAGGAATAGAATTAAAAAAGAATTAGTTGAAAATTTAGAGATGGCCAATGGGCCAGGCTGGAAAGGCCCATGCATGTTTGTGTTTGTGCTGTGCCCAATATGTGTTTCGTGGCGTACTTAATTTTTTTTGCTTAAGCTTGGCCTGGCATACGTGCCGTGCCATAGGCTGTGCCGTGCCTTGTCTAAGAAAAAAAAACTAATAAGTTTTTTTTTTAATTTTTTAAGAGCGCATGCCAAGTTGTTAGTATATTTTTTCAAGTCTATATACTTTTTAATAGGTCTGTCTTTATTCACATTTAATAGAATCAAAAATTCAAAACTTAAGTCCATATTCAATAATAATAAACTAATAATAGTGAGAGAATGTAATATTAATTACTAAATTTGACCTTATAGTATTAGGAAATTTTTAATACTTAAATAAAAATAATAATAAAAATAATTTTTTAAGGGTTAACTTAATTGTTAACTTGAACTTACATAGAGTCATAGATCATAGTTCACAATAATATTAATACATATTCATAAAATCATGATATTTATAAAATCATAATATTTATAATTTTATTCATTAAAATCATGATATCAATTATTTATTTAATTAATTAAATCAATTATAGTATTTTTTCAAACCAAGAATTAAATGAATTTAAAAAATTCAATTTCAAGTTATTTGTAAAATCATAAAATTTTAAGTTTACTTTCATTAAAAAATAAAATGTGCTTATTGCAGGCTTTTTCATTGTATCGTGTTTAGCCCATCTCTAATCGTGCTGTTCTTTTAAAGCTTGCGTGCCTAAAATTCTAAGTCCGGTCTAGCCCACATGCGTGTTGTGCCGTGCCGCGTGCCCCATCGAAACGTACTCATGTCGTGCCATGCTGTACGGACACATGCCATTCGGCCCATTGGCAATTTCTAGTTGAAATCATTAAAATTAACTGTTAATGATAAAGAAAAATAAAAATCGGAGAACAAAAGATATTTTAGAGTTTAGAGAATTATTACATTCTACGATGGATGTTGCCAGGCATCAAATTTTCACCTTTGTGCGAGGTACTTGATTCATGTTAAGGTATTATTGTTTAAAAACTAAGCAACCATTACGTTTTAGAGATGGCTCCAACTTAGAGCAATCACACTTGTTATTTCTTTACAGATAATATGCATTTCATATTTTTAACCCGCATATATTTTAAAATTTTAACCATTGAAATGACAACTACGATTGATCCAGTTCTTATACCAAACTCTACGTTAATCAGAGATGCTCTAACTTAACCAGACCTTAAAAGTTAACATAAAAACAATGAATTAGAAAGATCTCATATGACAACTAGCACCACAACCAAAAATCCAAAATTATAAACAACTATTTTAGATCCACTTGCAAGATGCCTAACCCATATTCTCCACTTTTAAATGCAACAAAATTTGGTTTTGAAGCTAATTACCTAATTAATCATCAATTACTAAGCAATAAGCACGCTTTATATGGTTTACAATCAAATGTTAATTGGTCGGTAGCATTTGAATAAGACAGCTTATCTTACAGAATTTTTATTATTATGATACATTATTGAGATTATAGAATTACATGTCGGTTTATATTTCTAAGTATCCTGGCCATTGATGACCTTATACTTACCTTGTGCAGGCCACCGGTCATTTCCACCACGGATCTCTTTTTTTCTAATTTATTTTTGATTTTATACGTAAAGTGACATGTCTATTTAATTAAGGGTGCGTTTGAGAGTGATGTGTGGCAACTCAATTTTAATATTTGGTAACACCTTAGAGCTGAGTTTTGGTAGTTTAGCAGTCTTTTTTCTCAGTTCTATTCCACGGCTATGACTTTTACTCTACAGTAACTGTAGTTTAAAAGTTACAATATCTTATTTCCAAATGCACCCAAGTCTTACCCCTAAAAATTTGTAAGCTTGAATGACAAGGAAAGCTTAAACAACATGTTAATGCAAAAAGGAAATTAAAGAAATCAAGCAAGGAAAACCATTTGCATCCTTGCACAGCATATATAATAGTTATTTGATTCGGAGGAGGATCTCACCACTTAAAGAGAATTGTGTGTAGGACAGTCCTAATTGTGCTAAAGCATCAGTGACGGCAATCAGTGTGAGAAATCCACAATTCCATAACTTGTATGGTATAAAAATAAGAAAATACCATATACGGATTAGATAAGTTTCTTTGCACCTTACGAAGACATGTTTCATAACTAAAAAAGTTCTTGAATTCCCCCTATTGATAGGAGATTAATTAATGGAACTACCCACTTGTTTTGATCAAAGAAGTGGATTAAGAAATTAAATACTTTTATCACTTTCATTTAGAAGTTAAATAATTAAAGTCCACCACTGTCCTTAAAATGAGGGAGTGGGTAAGAAATATGAGTTTGCCTTTAGTTTAAATCTATTCAATAATTCTATTTATCTTTTGAGCCATAAAGTAAATTTTACATTTTTTTCCACGTGGCTTACATGTTAAAATGAATTAATTATAAATAAACTTGTAACTTGATATGGTAACTAAATTTAAAATATCCAAAAAATTTTGATAGTAATACTTTATAAACTTGAAAGAACATTTCAATACACGAATCATGGGGTTTGTGTCTCAAAAAAAAAAAGGCATTTTCTTCCATTTAATATTAGTATGAAATTTTCTAAGAGAGTATTTTATCACTTTATGAATGAACTTACATAAGTGATTTAGGACAAGGGCAGATTTAGGAGTTTTAACCAGTTTGGTCTAATTTATAACTTTATTATAAATATCTATATGAATATTAGTGCTTATAAAAAAAGCTAAGAAATACATATATCAAACAATGCAACATTAAAACTCTTAGCAAAATACATATATTGAATGAAAGAATGACAATAATGTGATAAATAAGCTTATAATATAAATTATTAAAATTATGCCATAAAAATTATTTACGAAATTCTTTTTTATTTTACTTACAGAGTGTGAAATATTTGAATAATTTGATAAAAAGATCACATATGACTGTGAAGATAATAAACCATGAAATTAAAAAAATATTGTTAATTGTTACCATGCGCAATCTTGTAAATTTATGATACTATTTTGCTTTCAATTAATTAGACCATACCATAATAATTTTTTACAATAATTTAAAACAGTAATAATAATTTTAGCCCTTTATGATATCAATTTATTCAATACATATATAATTTAGTTATTTCATAAAATAAGTCTTTAAATCTAATTAAAAAAAGAATACATAGTTGAATTGAGAATGTACTTGAAAATCAAATAAAAAGTCTATAATTACATAAAAAATTAGAAAGTTAAGGGATATTAATGAGTTTTTCCTGGGCTAGAGCGGGCTGTAATAAGTTTGCCATTGATTCAAGATCCTACTTAACTAGTCCTACTGCACTATACAAAAATTTATGCGTGCGCAAATAACATATATGACTTTCTTGTAATTACAAAACCAGTAGAGAGGTCATTGGATATTAGAGCTGAAAACAAAACTAGATTTAGCTAATAACACCATATAATCCACGTGACCGTTATACACTTTAATAGAGTGAACTTTTATTCAATAAAGTTTTTCATATGTTGCATTTACCTTATTTGCCCTAACAACATTGTTATGTCCAATAGGTAATTATATTTCACTGTTGTTTTTGCATCCCATCATGGATGTCAGCACTATTAAATCACTTAATTAGGCTACGTTCTGTTATGACTAGTTGGTAAAGTCTATTTGCAGATTTAAGAATCAACAAGCAGCATACATTGGAGATTGTTTGCACTTCCTACAAGTAACATGGTTTCTGCAACTAAAGCTACGCATATGCTTACCATTAATAATATTATTTTCTTAATTATAAGTTGTTCATGTAGATCTTTTATCTCCATAACGTTGCATATGACAACATTCGGCCTGATAGGAATATACTTCCTATTGCATTCTAGAATGAATTAAGGATCAAGAAGTTCATGAAGTGGCTTAGATATAAAGGAGGGATTGGAAGCAATAAAGTAATCTCTTCTTCTAGGGTACTTAATAGTTTTAAAAACAGAATATTATTTGCAGTAGAGATTACAGGCATAAATTCCTTCTCTATGTCAATTCATTCATAATTTTATTCCAAATTCTCTAATCGATTATCATAAATTTATTGATACATTACTCATGTTTATTTTTGCATTCAGATTTTATATTACAATATCTAATCTATAAAGTATTCATATAGTTGACATAAAAAACATTCGAGAAAAAAAATTAGAAAAACACTTTAGGGGTGATCTGATACACTTTCATATGGCACAAATAGTGTTAAGCTTTGTCTTTTAAGTGGACAGTTAGTCCACTTTCTATTTTCCATCTTGTTCATTAATACATTTTTGAGTTTCTTATAAAAAAAATGAAAAAAATACTTTAAGTGAAAAAATTTTGTATTCCAATTTATCCAAATTATCTTCACCAAAGTAATATTTATTTTTTACAGTGAATTGGAAAAAAAGTCTACCAATAATTAAAGGAATAATTTTCTTTTAATTATTAAAAAGATAAGATAGTTACTTATTACCCATATAACTAGATAGTTTTAATTCATTAAAATGAAGGGCGGAGATATTGACCCTTAAATCCAATAGACAATTTAAAAAATAAAAAAACAACATTATCAATGTTGTAAAAATGGATACATCCTAAAATTTTCTGTCTTTGGCATATTAACATTTTCCTAGTTCTTTGATGTCATTCATTTTGTGATTAAACATATTAAGATGTGTTATGTTGACACTAGTGAATTCTCTCAACAAAACATTGTTGGATGCCCTAACTATGAAGAAATAATTAAGAAATAGTGTTTTGCACTTAGGATATTGACCCTTAAGGTTGATGAGATAATTGAAGCCATCTTTGATCAAACTACACTTCTAAATGAAGTGTTACATTTAAGGAAAACTAGCGGCCATTCTTCATCTCCTATCAACCGTCCCACCATAGGTGACATTCAAAATCCAACCCTCGACTTTGTTTCTCTGCAAGAAAAAAATCATGGGACTTTGGTTGTGGAAATCTTATCAACTGAAGGTTTAATCTCATGTCGTCCGATCAATCATTGTGACGACTCCATCTTAGATTCAAAGTAAAGGCAATTACATGATTTATTTTGTAGATTAGAAGGGGCTTTGAATGGTGAAAGTAATGATAAATTTCAATCAAAACCATTGGAAATGGAGAGCAAACATCAAAAGTGATTCTTAAGGAATATAAGGTAGTGAAGTGTATTTGTTACACACTTGGTGACATTTATTGCACTTGGTGACATTTTTTTACTAATGTAAATTGTAGTTTGTGCTATTCATAGGCTGGGCATATTCAACATTCTCGAGACGAGAATGTCATTTGTAAATCTACCCGACCGCGATTCTCTCTTGGTCAATTCACTATTCCCGTCCCAATTTCCGAGAATGCAAAACATCTTATTCATTATCTTTTTTATGACAAATAGAATGACATGTATGATATGATATATATGAAATGCTTTTACAACTAGTGTATTTATAAAGTGTGCATATATATCATTATCTTGCTATTATTTGTGAAATAACATTGTTCTTTCATGGTGAAAGGGAAATTGTGGTGGATATATGAGACAACAATATAACTCAAAGCAGCATGCATACTCTTCTGCCAGATGAATGGATTGATGGCGATGTAATAGTTGATGCCTATATGTTTAATATTTAGGACTGTTCAATACTAAAGACGGCTATCATGTTATATTAATAAGTATGAGCATATCTTACTAACGTGTGCACTTTGTTTGTAATTGTTCATACTGTTCCAGATTATACAACAATGTACATAGATTATATTTTGTTTGTAATTTTTATATTTTGTTATTTAGGTATATTATGGGATTAAAAAGAAATTAAATCAGGACATTTAGGAAGGGAATCTGATTGAAAGAATCAGAATAGGAAAAGAATTGAAGATTGGGAACAAAAGTGCATAAGAGATCAAGAATTGGAAAGAATTAAAGAAATAAAGAACATTTTCCAATTAGAGCTTGTATGTGCCAAGCAAAATTAATCTTGCACATGGAGCTAAAAATGGACAAAGGAAGTCAAAAAGGAAGCCAAGCCAACTAACAAGCTAAGCCAGCACGTGAAAGCAAAATTGGAAAAAAGAGATTGCCATATTTAATCAAGCATGCATGTGAATGGCAATTAAGTGACTTTGATTTGAAAACCAAAAGCGGCCAGCACGTGAGAGGAAGGAAAATAAGGCCTTTTGGCTTTAGGAAATCATGGCCAATCACAAAAGCTTGTGCATGAGGATGAAAAAGGAAAACAAAAGTTCAAACCTTAATTACTAAGGTCGGTGGCTTAAGCACTGTAAAAGCCAACTTCTGGCTTTTGATTTGGGGACAATCGTCAAACACGAGGAATTAAAGAGAGAGTAGCGGCGAGAATAGAGGCAGCCGCTTGAGTTAATCTTTATGTCTGGTTTTATTAATTTTTTTATTCCCAATTTAATTATGTTAGGCTAGATTCTTTATTTGGTTGAGGATGAATTCAAAAGCCCAAATATGTCATATGATTAAAGTTCAATTTCTATCATTCAATTTATTTAATTATGATTGTTTATTTTCTTCTATAATTAATGTTTATGATTTTATTCTTGTCGTAATTGAATGGCAAATTAGATAGGACTTTAATAAATTTTATTGCTAGATTAAAATTCTTAATATGTAATTGTCTTGATATTTTAATCATTAGTAGCAGGTTGGAATCAGTGATTTCAAATCGAGAACATAACCTAAGTTAAATAATTCGAGATTATGTATTTATTACTTAGATCAGTCTAATATCTTTCTCTGCTTAATGCTTCCATTATCTTAAATTTAAAGACATTGTTTTAAATTATTTAATGGTTGTGAAGAGCTTGTTTTGCCTAACGATACACCAAGAAAAGATTGAGACTAATAGAGCTTATTGTTGTCTACGGTTAATAGTTTCAATAGAAATTGATGATAAAATTGATATATTATATGCATGTCTAGTGGTGGCGAATGATCCGTTAACTAAAGTTTTCATCATTATTATTTCTTTCTCCTTTAATTAAAGTTTTTATTAAATTATTGTTTTATAGTTTTAATTTCATTATTTCTTGCTATTTATTTAAAAATTCATAAACCTCCCTTTTTTATTTATAATTGGCATTTTCTTTAGTTAAGATTAATTTATATTATTATTACTACTATTATTTTATTTTAAATTCTGCTTTAGAGTCGATGATAAATATAACTAGTATAGTTTTCGTGGGATCGATCCTTACTCACTCTGTACTAGTTATTTATACTAGTAGTAATGTTTTAAATTTGGTGCACCCTAACGACACTACCATTCTTTGCTAAGGGATTTTGTGAAGATATCTACAAGTTGTTTTTCAGGTGAAACAAATTCTAATGTAATATTCCCTTTTTTAACATTATCTCTCAAGAAATTATGTCTTATCTCAATGTGCTTGGTTTTAGAGTGTTGAATGAGATTTTTTTACAGGTTTATGGAACTAGTATTGTCACACATGCTAGGTATATCATTAAGATTAATACCGTAGTCTCTAAGGATTTGTTTCTAAATTCCTACAATATCATTTGCATACCCTACAAAAGTTTACTTTGCACACTCTTTCTAATGTGAAATTGGATTTCTATTAAATTTTGGATGTATTTACTAATAAGTAATTGAAATCGCCTAGAATTAGAATAAAATGGAATTAGAGTGGGCTGCAATAAGAATGAGGAATGACAAATAAAATAAGATGTTTATTGAAGTGAAGGAAACACAATTAGAATGTTCTATATTACTATTAATATATTTACTTTATCTTATAATCTGAATGAGCTATTAAAAATTACTAAATTACCCTTAATTAATTATTATCATTATTATTATTTGTTACAATAATTGTGATTATTATTATTGACAAAGTTAATATTAAAATTGATATTGTTAGAGGTGAAAAACAATATATAAAGGACAAAATGAAATTGAAAAAATTGAGCGACGGTAGAATAGTCACTTAAGATAGCAAGCGTCTCCCATTCTCCCATCCACGAGAATGAAAGCACTAGTAATCATTCTCAATTTTGAATGGAACCCACTGCTTTTATTCTAATCCTGCCTCTTAAGCAAGTAAACACGTTATTTCTTTGTATTCATTGATTTTCATTTCGATTGTTGTTTAGTTAACATATCATTTATCAATTAATTATTTTACACCTTTTCATTAGAATAATAATATGTCCTTCACTTAAATAAAATTATCTTTGCTGAGAAACAATTTTTGATTTATTGTTGTTACAATGTTTTAACTAAAATTTAGAGGTTGAATATATTTTGTTAAGTCTATTAAAAAAAATTAAATGGTGCAATCAATTTGAATTTCCACGCGCGGAAATAAAATTGATACCACCCGCCTATTTTTTAGGTCTTATTCTACAATTACCCATATTCAGGCTTGCACCATGCTAGAAATAGAATAAACTGTTGGATTCAACCTGACTGAAAGCAATAGTTGTTATTTATAATTATTGTTACTATTATTATTTTATAATAAATGGTTAAAATAATAATAATGATAAGCTCACTTCTTTCTCTCTCGAAGTTCAAAATGTTGTCTAAGTTCAAAATTAGTATTTTCTCACACTTTTCTCCCAAAAATTTGTACTTTTTCATTCTTAAATCTGGTTTGTGTCTCAAAGCAAGCACCCTCTTGTTGCAAACAGATTATCTTCAATAATCTAATGGGTTACTTTCAACATTGAAGAAGTTCTTAATATCTTGATTTACTAATATTTTGGGTTCTGGTTTTTGTTAGTGTTTACTTATTCAGTCAATTAAAAGGGGCATGAATTGATTTGGTAAGGATTAACGCACTTTTTGCTTTGCTTTCATTATACCAATAGTCACAACACACATATGGTGTCCGTATTTTTTCTGTTGTTGAGCTTTGTTTGATTGAAATTCTAACACTACAAGTAAAGGAGTTTAATGATTAGAGTAAATGTTATTCCTATAGTTGGTAGTTATACTTGCTTCTTATGTGAAAAATTCAACATAAACTCATTTCTTTGTTCAAGATATGTTTGTTTTAATTTTCCTAGTGGCCTAAATTATTTTGACTTGTTTAACATGTCAATTGCTCTCAAACATTCTATTTTCCTAAATTGTTTATGGTAAAAGCATACTGCAAGCAGAATAGACGGTCAGATGGTTTTGTGTCCTACTAGTAAGTTGAAGTTATAACATAAACTCACACAGTCTTTGTTAAAATTTCATGTTATAATTTGAATTATTTTTTCTTATTGGGAACTCAAGTCCTTGGTGCTCTTAAAGGGCCTCCACACCTAGATATAGATGTTGTATTGCCTTCATATCTAACTAGTTAATGGTCCATTGCTCTCTTACAACTATGAGCTAGTAAAGCGTATAAAGACTTCTGATGAAAGTTTTGTTCTTACCAAAGAGGTATTATATAGCCATATTTTCCATGTTACATGGTTCATATTATGGTTCATTCTATAATATGTAACACACCATAAATTGACACCTGATTAACACCAATATGTGAGGTACCTTTATTTTCTGACAAATAAAAAAATGGTTGGGTTAAACATACAAAAGCCTACTCCCGAATGAAAAGGCCAAGTTCATGAAACCCTTAATAAATATTACCGATTATGATCTTCAAACCAATGATGGCGAACAATTGCAACAAAAGATAGCTAAAAATGGAATAAAATGTCGGTGTGCTCTAGATCGGTTACATGAGTTGGTTAAAACTTTTAGTCTTGAAAAACAATGAGTTGTACGGGAAATTGGATTTCAGAGCCTTTTACAGTTGTGAACTGGTAGGCTATAGAGAAAGTTGTGTGCATGGTTGATTGAATAGTTCTTACTAAATGAGTGTGTAATTCTTTTGAACAAACAACACATTCTAACAACTGCAACGACGTTTTCTAATATAATGGGAATATATTATGGATGTTTATCTGTGTCTTTGTCTAGTGAAGCTAATAAAATTGCAACATTCAGGGACACTTTCAAGTGCACTGGTCAAGGAATAAGCATATAAAACTTGGAAGATTTCCTAAAGCAATCAAATAGTACTGGCAGTGAGTTCAAGGTACTAATTATATTGGTATAATATAGTTGTTAAACACGTGAAAGCTTTCACTTTTTTAGCTTTCACTTTTTTAGCTTATCTGATATACTAAAATAAATTTTAGGTTGCATCTATTCTGTTTGCATTGGCCATTGTATCTCATGAAGTGCACCAATTATATCAGCTTCTTTCTTGCACACACTAAGCGATACATGTGCCATAAAAAAACATAATTGACCTTTTTTTTGTAACGATGAACTTGTAATGATTATCTCCAAGTTCAATTTAATGCTTCAGCTCAAGTTGGAGGTTGGAGGTTGTCGGTTATTTCTTCAGGTTGGTAACTTATGTACTTTAATTATGGGTTTAGGTTTCCGCATTTATAATGGAATAAAATAATTGTCTCTATTAATGATCAAGTAATTGATACACTAACACATGCTAAATGGTAAAATCATTAGTTATTTTACATGCAAAATGTTGAATACAATGAAAATATCCATTGTGGCTCTTTACTGCCTCTGATTATAGCTTAGAAAAAAGAAAAGATGTTGGTGTGCTCTAGATCGGTTACATGAGTTGGTTAAAACTTTTAATCTTGAAAAACAATGAGTTGTACGAGAAATTGGATTTGAGAGCCTTTTACAGTTGTGAACTGGTAGGCTATAGAGAAAGTTGTGTGCATGGTTGATTGAATAGTTCTTACCAAATGAGTGTGTAATTATTTTGAACAAACAACACATTCTAACAACTGCAACGACGTTTTCTAATATAATGGGAATATATTATGGATGTTTATCTGTGTCTTTGTCTAGTGAAGCTAATAAAATTGCAACATTCATGGACACTTTCAAGTGTACTGGTCAAGGAATAAGCATATAAAACTTGGAAGATTTCCTAAAGCAATCAAATAGTACTGGCAGTGAATTCAAGGTACTAATTATATTGGTATAATATAGTTGTTAAACACGTGAAAGCTTTCACTTTTTTAGCTTATCTGATATACTAAAATAAATTTTAGGTTGCATCTATTCTATTTGCATTGGCCATTGTATCCCATCAAGTGCACCAATCATATCAGCTTCTTTCTTGCACACACTAAGCGATACATGTGCCATAAGAAAACATAATTGACCTTTTTTTTGTGACCATGGACTTGTAATGATTATCTCCAAGTTCAATTTAATGCTTCAGCTCAAGTTGGAGGTTGTCGGTTATTTCTTCAGGTTGGTAACTTATGTACTTTAATTATGGGTTTAGGTTTCCACATTTATAATGGAATAAAATAATTGTCTCTATTAATGATCAAGTAATTGATACACTAACACATGCTAAATGGTAAAATCATTAGTTATTTTACATGTAAAATGTTGAATACAATGAAAATATCCATTGTGGCTCTTTACTGACTCTGATTATAGCTTAGAAAAAAAAAAGATGTTGGTGTGCTCTAGATCGGTTACATGAGTTGGTTAAAACTTTTAGTCTTGAAAAACAATGAGTTGTACGAGAAATTGGATTTGAGAGCCTTTTACAGTTGTGAACTGGTAGGCTATAGAGAAAGTTGTGTGCATGGTTGATTGAATAGTTCTTACTAAATGAGTGTGTAATTCTTTTGAACAAACAACACATTCTAACAACTGCAACGACGTTTTCTAATATAATGGGAATATATTATGGATGTTTATCTGTGTCTTTGTCTAGTGAAGCTAATAAAATTGCAACATTCATGGACACTTTCAAGTGTACTGGTCAAGGAATAAGCATATAAAACTTGGAAGATTTCCTAAAGCAATCAAATAGTACTGGCAGTGAATTCAAGGTACTAATTATATTGGTATAATATAGTTGTTAAACACGTGAAAGCTTTTGCTCTTTACATGAGTTGGTTAAAACTTTTAGTCTTGAAAAACAATGAGTTGTACGAGAAATTGGATTTGAGAGCCTTTTACAGTTGTGAACTGGTAGGCTATAGAGAAAGTTGTGTGCATGGTTGATTGAATAGTTCTTACTAAATGAGTGTGTAATTCTTTTGAACAAACAACACATTCTAACAACTGCAACGACGTTTTCTAATATAATGGGAATATATTATGGATGTTTATCTGTGTCTTTGTCTAGTGAAGCTAATAAAATTGCAACATTCATGGACACTTTCAAGTGTACTGGTCAAGGAATAAGCATATAAAACTTGGAAGATTTCCTAAAGCAATCAAATAGTACTGGCAGTGAATTCAAGGTACTAATTATATTGGTATAATATAGTTGTTAAACACGTGAAAGCTTTCACTTTTTTAGCTTATCTGATATACTAAAATAAATTTTAGGTTGCATCTATTCTATTTGCATTGGCCATTGTATCCCATCAAGTGCACCAATCATATCAGCTTCTTTCTTGCACACACTAAGCGATACATGTGCCATAAGAAAACATAATTGACCTTTTTTTTGTGACCATGGACTTGTAATGATTATCTCCAAGTTCAATTTAATGCTTCAGCTCAAGTTGGAGGTTGTCGGTTATTTCTTCAGGTTGGTAACTTATGTACTTTAATTATGGGTTTAGGTTTCCACATTTATAATGGAATAAAATAATTGTCTCTATTAATGATCAAGTAATTGATACACTAACACATGCTAAATGGTAAAATCATTAGTTATTTTACATGCAAAAAGTTGAATACAATGAAAATATCCATTGTGGCTCTTTACTGACTCTGATTATAGCTTAGAAAAAAAAAAGATGTTGGTGTGCTCTAGATCGGTTACATGAGTTGGTTAAAACTTTTAGTCTTGAAAAACAATGAGTTGTACGAGAAATTGGATTTGAGAGCCTTTTACAGTTGTGAACTGGTAGGCTATAGAGAAAGTTGTGTGCATGGTTGATTGAATAGTTCTTACTAAATGAGTGTGTAATTCTTTTGAACAAACAACACATTCTAACAACTGCAACGACGTTTTCTAATATAATGGGAATATATTATGGATGTTTATCTGTGTCTTTGTCTAGTGAAGCTAATAAAATTGCAACATTCATGGACACTTTCAAGTGTACTGGTCAAGGAATAAGCATATAAAACTTGGAAGATTTCCTAAAGCAATCAAATAGTACTGGCAGTGAATTCAAGGTACTAATTATATTGGTATAATATAGTTGTTAAACACGTGAAAGCTTTCACTTTTTTAGCTTATCTGATATACTAAAATAAATTTTAGGTTGCATCTATTCTATTTGCATTGGCCATTGTATCCCATCAAGTGCACCAATCATATCAGCTTCTTTCTTGCACACACTAAGCGATACATGTGCCATAAGAAAACATAATTGACCTTTTTTTTGTGACCATGGACTTGTAATGATTATCTCCAAGTTCAATTTAATGCTTCAGCTCAAGTTGGAGGTTGTCGGTTATTTCTTCAGGTTGGTAACTTATGTACTTTAATTATGGGTTTAGGTTTCCACATTTATAATGGAATAAAATAATTGTCTCTATTAATGATCAAGTAATTGATACACTAACACATGCTAAATGGTAAAATCATTAGTTATTTTACATGCAAAAAGTTGAATACAATGAAAATATCCATTGTGGCTCTTTACTGCCTCTGATTATAGCTTAGAAAAAAGAAAAGATGTTGGTGTGCTCTAGATCGGTTACATGAGTTGGTTAAAACTTTTAGTCTTGAAAAACAATGAGTTGTACGAGAAATTGGATTTGAGAGCCTTTTACAGTTGTGAACTGGTAGGCTATAGAGAAAGTTGTGTGCATGGTTGATTGAATAGTTCTTACCAAATGAGTGTGTAATTATTTTGAACAAACAACACATTCTAACAACTGCTACGACGTTTTCTAATATAATGGGAATATATTATGGATGTTTATTTGTGTCTTTGTCTAGTGAAGCTAATAAAATTGCAACATTCATGGACACTTTCAAGTGTACTGGTCAAGGAATAAGCATATAAAACTTGGAAGATTTCCTAAAGCAATCAAATAGTACTGGCAGTGAATTCAAGGTACTAATTATATTGGTATAATATAGTTGTTAAACACGTGAAAGCTTTCACTTTTTTAGCTTATCTGATATACTAAAATAAATTTTAGGTTGCATCTATTCTATTTGCATTGGCCATTGTATCCCATCAAGTGCACCAATCATATCAGCTTCTTTCTTGCACACACTAAGCGATACATGTGCCATAAGAAAACATAATTGACCTTTTTTTTGTGACCATGGACTTGTAATGATTATCTCCAAGTTCAATTTAATGCTTCAGCTCAAGTTGGAGGTTGTCGGTTATTTCTTCAGGTTGGTAACTTATGTACTTTAATTATGGGTTTAGGTTTCCACATTTATAATGGAATAAAATAATTGTCTCTATTAATGATCAAGTAATTAATACACTAACACATGCTAAATGGTAAAATCATTAGTTATTTTACATGCAAAAAGTTGAATACAATGAAAATATCCATTGTGGCTCTTTACTGCCTCTGATTATAGCTTAGAAAAAAGAAAAGATGTTGGTGTGCTCTAGATCGGTTACATGAGTTGGTTAAAACTTTTAGTCTTGAAAAACAATGAGTTGTACGAGAAATTGGATTTGAGAGCCTTTTACAGTTGTGAACTGGTAGGCTATAGAGAAAGTTGTGTGCATGGTTGATTTAATAGTTCTTACCAAATGAGTGTGTAATTATTTTGAACAAACAACACATTCTAACAACTGAAACGACGTTTTCTAATATAATGGGAATATATTATGGATGTTTATCTGTGTCTTTGTCTAGTGAAGCTAATAAAATTGCAACATTCAGGGACACTTTCAAGTGCACTGGTCAAGGAATAAGCATACAAAACTTGGAAGATTTCCTAAAGCAATCAAATAGTACTGGCAGTGAGTTCAAGGTACTAATTATATTGGTATAATATAGTTGTTAAACACGTGAAAGCTTTCACTTTTTTAGCTTTCACTTTTTTAGCTTATCTGATATACTAAAATAAATTTTAGGTTGCATCTATTCTGTTTGCATTGGCCATTGTATCTCATGAAGTGCACCAATTATATCAGCTTCTTTCTTGCACACACTAAGCGATACATGTGCCATAAGAAAACATAATTGACCTTTTTTTTGTGACGATGGACTTGTAATGATTATCTCCAAATTCAATTTAATGCTTCAGCTTAAGTTGGAGGTTGTCGGTTATTTCTTCAGGTTGGTAACTTATGTACTTTAATTATGGGTTTAGGTTTCCACATTTATAATGGAATAAAATAATTGTCTCTATTAATGATCAAGTAATTGATACACTAACACATGTTAAATGGTAAAATCATTAGTTATTTTACATGCAAAATGTTGAATACAATGAAAATATCCATTGTGGCTCTTTACTGCCTCTGATTATAGCTTAGAAAAAAGAAAAGATTAAAAAGTTCATGCAGTAATAGAAAAGATAAGGTAGTGTGAATTTTGAGAAGGTAATAAATGTGTTGGCTAGTTTTATACCATTGCTACTTTATTGACTAGATTGAAAGTGGTAAAGTTAATTTATATGAAGGTAATGAAGATAAAATTGTGAACTACAATTTATATTCAGAAGAAACATTTAAATTTTCTTTGAAAAATCAACATTTGCACATCCTACGTTATATATTTGATATGTTTTATAGTTCTATTTGAAAAGAGTAATATTTTTTACTAATAGCATTGATATTGAATTATTAAAAGATTTTGTAGCGTTATTACAAGGATTATCTGTTAAAATTCAGTTAATTTAAAAGCACTAAATGACCTAATGCTTGTAGGTATGAATGCGTAATAGTAAAAATGTTGGATCTTCTTCCCAACCACCAATAGACATAGCACAGTTGCTGCAGCGCATTATAAAGTAATATAATGCAATCCAGAGTTTAACAACAAGCATTAACAAACTAAGTAATGTTATTGTAGATTTTGTAACTATGGTGAAGCAATCTATTGCTTAAGGTCAAAACCCTACCCCTGAATCTACACTAGTCCATGCAAAAGAAGATCCTCCACCATCGCCTAAATTAAGACCCCTATGAGAACCTGATAAGAACAAATATCTTATGGTTGCATCACATGAGTTGTCCAACAATCGTAGTAACATAACAGTTGAGAAAATAAATCTCACTATAATGGAAAATTTTTTTAATGATGATGTAGGTCCATTATTTGATGGTAAAGCCACTGAGACCAATTTTGAAAGAAATGCAGAAACATTGAATAAAAATACATTTATTGATGTACCCTATGATGTGGATAAAATAGTTAAATGATTGGTAACAACCCTTTGACCTCTTTGGTTTTGTAATACTAAGTGCGATATCATCTTGATTGATCCTGTAATATTTTCCTTCTATAGAAGGATAACGTTATCAGCTTCTTTCTCGGTAAATTATTTATTGTTAGCATGGATAGTGTTTTTCAAGACCAATTAGTATAGTAACAGATTGCCTTGTATGTTTAACTCTCTTATGGCATCTTTTGCAGAATTGTGTATTAACATCTGCTTGTACAAACTTAACTTCCTTTTGTAGCGGCATCGGATGGGCTAATCGATTCATGCCAAACATGGAGACATGCAAGAAGGTTAGCATGTGGCATTCATAGTACCTATGATTGGTGAAACTTGAGCACATGTTTCAACGTATTTAACATGTGCATGTTATCATGATTGAAATCATAATTTAAAAAAAAAATTACTTTATGGGAAATTTACAGATCTTCATACCAAGGCACAATAGTTTAAATCGTTGATTTATGCTTGTGGTTAACATCCATGTTAACTCTGTTGAAATATGGGATTCACTACAACCTAGCAAGCATAAAATGAAGATTATAGAAAGTTGTGTATCTATGGTAAGTGTTGTGAATTTGAATTCATTTTTTTGATAGAGGTACATGTGTAAAACGTAGTACGGGATAAACATTTATCATGTATCTAAAGTGAAAAGTGCAATATTATGTTATAACTTATGTCATTGGACCATGTACTAGGTGAGGAAAAGCAATAGGTGTATGGTGTAAATTTCAAGTTTGTACATTTTGAGGTATGTCAAATGAGTCAGTTGCCGCAACAACCTTACAACAATTAGTGCGGGCTATATGTCATGTTATATATGGATGAGTCTCCCATTGTTGCAACCCAAAGTTACAAGGTAATCCGTTATGGACAACTGTGTTGATGAAAACTACTTATTCCTAAAGAATAAGAAAAAGAAAACGTTCAAACATCATGGTTATTGTTTTTGTTAAATCTTAATGTACATCTTTATGAATATCAACATGACTCAAATAAGGAACGTCTTAAAATGGTATTGAAGTTGATATTGTCAGACATAAACCCCGTACGCAGTAGTGTTGTGCAACTTGCTAGTGAGTATTATTCCTAGATGATGGCCGAAATCTCATATTTGTCTCCAATAACAGGGAAAACTCAAGCGAAGACGGGTGATAGAGCAAAATTAATGGTCGGTGGTAAAAAGAACATGTTGAGGCCTAAACCAAAAGGTCATGGAAAAAGCAAATAGTTTGTACGTCAGTGTTATGTTTTTAATTTATGTTCTCAATAACATTCATTGTCAATTTTTTCACTATGTTTTGTCAATGCTTGCTATTAAAGCAGCTACATCGCGTCCACTTAAGAACCTTAAGAGAAATAAATTTCTTCGTTTATTTCTTTTCCTCACACCATTCTTAGCTATTGTACTCTATTGTTTACTTGAGTTTTTTTTTAGTACCTACATTCATATCCCATAATTTATTTTGTAAAACTTTTGAGGAAAATAATGACTGAATATTATGTATATCTTAAGTTACTTAAGGAATTAGTTCATTTGAAAACATGGAAATGTAAATTGTGGTATATGTAACTGATTGAAAGTTGTAATTGGTGGATCTTAAACTGGTGAAAGAAATGACAATAAAATCAAATATATCATAACATTTATCATTTTGTACTTGGTAATTTAGTTAATCATACTACTATTATCCAAACAGGATATGTGTGGTGCAGTACTTGTACGAGATGATGCATGAAAAGTTCTTTTTGTTGCAATGGTTAATTTTTTATGCAAGCTGGCTATATGATCCAAATGTCCGTAGATAGTCCAAATTAAACTACGGAGCTATGTACTGCACAAGCACAAGTGTAATCCACCAAGCTTTTTTTTTTTGTATTGGGCGATTAGGGTAAATAACTATAATCAAGTTAATGTAGATATGTTATTTTTGGATGTAAAGATGCACAGGGCAAATAGATGTGAACATGGTACAATATGATGTTGCAAGAGTTTTTTAGGAAAATGATAAGCATTGTGCCAGATTATCAAGAAGGCTTAGACTGAATAGTTTGTATTCAACTTATTTGACTTCATTTTTCGTTTAAATGATGTCTATTCACTAGTCACTTCTTTTAGATAGATTATGTATTAATAGGAGAAACCAAACCAATTTAATAGTAGAACTTTGGACTAGATTGTTCCTCCAACTAACACAATAAATTAAACCATATCTATCATACTAGTTAGTTAACTTGTAGGAAGTCGATTTCCTATTACAAGCATAGATTCCCAAGTCAAAATATTATTCAAAATATGTACAAATTGCTTGAGAGTAACAATTTTAAACCAAAACCCGTTTTCAACATAATTTTACAAAATACATTACTTATTCATATTACAAAATACGTCATGTAGGCAAAAAAAACTCTAGCAATATAGAGAAGGTAGTACGCCTATGCTAATTTGATTTTAACTGCATAAATGATGGCAGTGAATTAAACGTTAATAAAATGAAATATATTGTTTATAAAATGAACTAATATGTGCTTATGTGAATAAATGTGCAAGTGCATAGTACAAAATGTTACCTCATTCTATGATGCCACCATCTTTGCCATTAAGGTGGAATGTTACTACCTTCTATAATAGATGAACGACCTTTTGAAGGAAAACTGAAACCTTTATTGAATTGGCCATCAAACTTATTCAAAGCAGATCAAATAAAATCTATAGTACCCCTAGATATTTCATCCTCATGTGCTGGAAAATTTAAACTTGTAGTTGTTGTTGTAGACATAGTGTTCATTGTATTTGCAAAAATAAAGTCATTGTACAAGCGAGCATTGTCATTATCATTCTTACCATTTACTCCACCATCTTGTGGGCATTTCTATTTGATATGACTAGGTTGATGACAAACACTACAAACACGTTGTTTTTTTAGTAAAGGTAGTTTTGAATGAACTCTTAGACTTAACAACTAATAGATTCTAGATAACATCACCCCCTATGCGTAGTTTTTGTGGAATGCCTTGGAATAGCATTAGTGCCTAATGCGTCTTGAGCTCATAAGGTCAATTCATGGATAACCTTAATGACATTATTATAACCATCAACCGTCTTTGCTGTAAAATGTATCAAGTTTCGACACGTGATGGTCAAAGAGCCAATGCGGACAGTCTCACTCATACTTAGGTTACTTGAAGAATTTTACAAATAAGACTTTGGAATTTTGGCATCAGTTGTCCAAGCAACAAAATCATACATATAGGTATCTCTGATAGGTTCTCTGCCTTCATAATAGTGAAGGAATGATTGCATGGTATACCAAATGTTTGCATAAGATTCTAAGTGCACACAACCCTTGAATCTGATTCATGAAAAAAGATCCTCCAAGATCAATTCCCAGATTTGAATTTTTTTATATCATACACTCGGCAACCGATATCGAATATGACATTTGAGATGTATGATAGCCCATCTTCACGAAGTTCTTCAATGACCCAGTTAAACACTCTGTAAGTATATTGAGGCAACTTGTTTTCCGTAATGCTAGTGCAAAGAAGTGAGTGATATAGGACACGTGTGGCATGAAAGATAATCATCTTCGGCCTCCTTACAATGCTACCGCGCAATCAAAATGTCCATCTCCATGATGAACTCAAATAACATCATCTTGCCACCAACATATTGATTTAGATATGCATGTATATCTCGCACCATTGATTACTTCGAAGGCCACTAAAAATTGTGTCTAAAAATGTTTCAGTCCACATATGCCAATCAATGTATAATTTAGTTTTCTACTCATTGTTATTTAGCTAAAATCTGACAACCATTCCATCCCACTTTAGCTGAAACTCATCCTCAGTTATATAATCCGACATAACAACCTTGAAGGCACTTGTAAAATATGGGTTAGAAATATTTGTAGTTGCATTTCGCTCCAAGTGTCAACAGCATAATTTGTGAGAAGCATCTGGCAACATGATTCGTATAGCATTACGAATTGTCTTATCTCTATTAGTGACAACAGATACAAGCATTTTACCATCCATTATTAAGTTGAAAGTGTAAATGAGCCATATGTACTTGTCTTCAGTCTTACCAGAAAGCAATGCAAAGCCAAACAATGCTGTCCTTATATGATGTTTTACACCAACAAACAAGACAAGAAGTTTATTATGTGCATTAGTTTTATATGTAAAGTCAAATGTTAGAACATCACCAAAGTAGTGGAAATCTGCTCGCATTCCAGAGTCACACCAAAATATATGAGACAACTTATTTTCGGAGTCAAGAGTGTATTGATAATAGAATCCAGCATCCATGTTTTGCTTTTTATGTAGCATTAAAAGTATTGTTTTTTAGTCAGATTAAACGATTTACTCTCGATGCCCAGCATATAAATGATTTCCTAGGTCATTTCTTATGAATCCAACATGCGCATATCCACATGAGCGCTCTGCCATTAACTCGTGCATTCTGGATGGTTTCATTCCAAAGTGGTACAAAATTGAAGCATTAGCATAATCAGCATCTAACACGTTACAATGAAAGCGAAGAAATTGTACCTGAATAGGAGGCGCTATTGCATGAGTATGAGTGTCAACCCACTCTCGGACAACCCAAACACCTTTAGATTTAGAGTTATTATCATTTTACTATTTCAAAAATCGTCAAATATCAAATGACTATAACAAATATTGTCTCCTATAATTTTCCTACTATATCCTTATAAAAATATCATTTTACTACTTTTCCGTTACAAAAAATATTATTTTATTACTTTTTCATTACAATCGTTAGTTGACCAGTTAGTTGACTAACAAAATACCAATTCTACCCTTCACGATTAAAAAATTATAAGATAAATTTGTAATCCATATATCATAATTCCAGCGAAAAGAATTATGTTGGTATTACATATCCATTTTAATAAATATATTATAAATTTATTTTGTAAATAAGTTTCAAGTATTTTTTTTTAAATCATGAAAGGTGAAATTGGTATTTTATTAGTCAACTAACTGGTCAACTAACGGTTATAACGAAAAAGTAGTAAAATGATATTTTTATAAAAATATAATAGGAAAATGATAAGAGATAATATTTGTTGTAGTCATTTGATATTTGGCAACTTTTGAAGTTGTGAAATGATAATAACCCTTAGATTTATTAGACCAATACGAAAAGCAGCCTTACATGATGCCTCTATTAAAGGGTTGTCTACCATTTTTCGATCACTTTTATTCAAATACTTCTTAGACCTCTTACCTTCTTTTGAACAACACATCTTCTTATTGTGACATTGCCTTTTGAGTTTGCTCTTTTAATATCTCTCTGAACACTGAAACCAATTTTTTTCGCATAGGTGAAGTAAAACTCTTCTACATCTTCCATTGATGAAAACTCTCTACCAATTACATCAAACTTAGACAGCTTATCTTCACAAACAAAAGAAGAAAGAGGTCGATCACTATCCATGTGGTCCTCTAAGTTGGCAAAGGAGACCAAATGTGTTGGTCTAGATTGGTCTGAGGATGTCGAATTATGAGCATAGGAAGCAAAAGAAATGGAAGCACCGCTCATGGCACCCTTTACTGACACTACAGAAATATTCTTTGAGTTACAATATTCTCATGTCTATATTGAAACCTAGAGAAAATTTATTACTTATGTTACAATGTCTCTACATTTATAAGTCAAATGATCTTTGAGCGAAATAAATATTTGTCAATTTCACAATCACAGTGCAATATTACGAAGAAGCAAGAAATAGCTTAGATTGACTACAATTCAAAAACTTACCTATAGTAGTCGAAATTAGGAGCCAACAAGATGAGGACGGTATTGAGTTAATCAAACGATCTTCGTTCCTTCAACAAGCAATGAGTCAGAAAAAAAAAATAGTGAAGTTACAGGCATTAAATGATTAAATTAACTGTATGCTTAAAGGCTATTACCTTTTTTCTTCCCACAAGGTCTTTCAATGCAAATACAAGGCTACCTTATCAGCGAACTTTATAAGCGAACTCGACTGCAATGCAATGAGACTAATAACAACTTGAATAATTAAAAAAAAAATAGTGTACCAGTTTGTTGAAATATTTAAACCAAGATATGAAAAAGTTACATGTAAGAGTCATCTCGTAGCACAATATTAGAGTTTTGGAATAAATTTAGAAATAAATAAGTAAAATTGACTTATCAGTTGGTACTTACAGTATTATAATACTAGGTAATTAGTTGGATATACTCAACCTAAATCAAGTAAATCTGCCTATTGAAATAATATAACGGAAATTTAAGAAAATTTAATGGGAATTATACACTAATTCAACCGAAAACAATAGTCAAAAGCATGGTTGGTATTGAACCTGAAATTTTGAAATATTACCTACTAGAATATTCAACACAAAACTTATAGAACTAATAAATGAAACAAATGAACTAAATGAGAAAGCTGAATGGAAAATTAGTACTACCCTAACAAAAATAACAATACCAAAAAGTAAATTTGAAATCCAACAAAAATTATTGATATGTTGGCTGCATAGTAGGGTTATTCAACAAAAAACTCAAGAAATTTTAGTTGATTATCAAGTAATAATTGAGAATATTTAACGAAAAGTAGGTATAATTTAACCCAAAAAAAATCAAGAAAGCATCTTTGGCATCCATCTAACCCATAGTATTACAATATTACTTAGTTACTCAGAATACTTTAACACAAAACTAATGAAATTGTAGGTAGAGCATCGTAACCATAATCGAGAAAGTTTACAGAATTGTAATCAGGGAAATTATCCATTGATCGCTTGTTCTTTCCATTTTTTAAAAAATATACATATCTTTTTTTTTCTTGATTTCCACTAGAAATTATATTTTTTTGCACTTTTCCACTTCTGTTTGCATTCTGTGATAACCTTGCTGATGCCATAGAGGTAAATTTTTCATTTCACCTTCATAGCAAAAATCAATGTCATTTAAATGCGGTAGAAAGAGGGAAAAAAGTAAAAATATTATAGATTATTTTGTTTAACTTCTTATCTAATGTCTAAATTGCAAAGAAAAATTCAAGTAATTTAATTTTTTTTCATTTAATTAGGATGAAATAGTAATTTTACATTAAGGGGTAAAATAGTCATTTTGTTAATATTATGTTAACTTCTCTCACAGAGTTTAGACGGCCGTGGAAAAATGATACATTTTGTAACTTCAGGTGGAAATCAGCCCAAAAAAAAAGATATGTATATTTTTTAAAAAGTTCAAAAAAAAGGTGGTCGGTGAATAATTGCCCTTATAATAATCAATCAAGCAAAAAAATAATCTATAAATTATTTTCAGTATCTAACTAATAATCTACAAGGAAATACATGAACAAATCAAACACAAAGAAAACCTAAAATGCACATCTGGCAATTAATCCATTGTAATAGAATATATAGTAATTAGTTGGAATTCTCAACACAAACCTGAGTGAAATTATCAAGTAAAACATTGAAAACGTAAATTGAGATAGTGCAACAAATTTCAAGAACAAATCAAATGAATATGCACACACACACACACACACACACCCATAATATTGAGATAGTACTTACTTAGTTGCAATACACAACACAAAACTAGTGAAATTATTAGGTGGAGCAAGAGAATCAATATACGAGAGAGTCTAATGAAATATAGGAATAAATCAAACTCCAAAAAAACTTATAAGGCATATTTGTTAATCAACCTATTAATACTGAAATTTTCACCAATTAGTAGGAATTCTCAACACAATCTAGTGAAACTAATAGGTGAAAGATCAAACCTTAAATTGCGAAAATATAAAAAATTTCAGGAAAAAATCAAACCAAAAATGATATATAAAAATCATATTTGGTATTTAACCCAGAACAGTGAAATATTACCTAATTAGTTGGAAAACACACAAAATATAGTAGAATTGTTAGTGGAGCAAATCAAAGTAGGGATGGCAATTTAACTCGGATCGGACCCGGACAAACCCGGATAATCCAAACCGGGTTCAACCCGTATCAGAAAATTTTAAATCCGGTATCCGGATGTTATTTTGTTAACCCGGATATATCCAGGTCCGGTTCTGGGTTTGGGTAAACCCGTAAATCCGAAACCCGGACCCGAATATCTTCATTTTAATATTATTTTTTAAATATAAATAGAAACATCAAAGGAGAAAAATTAGCCATGCCCTAGTTTCACTTTCAAAGTCGCAGCCACCAAAGTTCAAAGCAAAAAATTTCCTCATCAAATCACCATGAATGTGTTGTGTTCCTCATCCTCACTGCCAAAGCCCAAATCAAATCAACATGCTTAACCGCCTTTGCGGTCGATGACTGTGATACGGGTTGAAAATGCCACCATCATCATCAACGGCTTGAGGGGATTGCGGCTGCTGCATATAACCACCATCCTGATATCGGTACCTTCAGCAAGGCCATGGGCATCATGAATAGCTTCACCAATGATATTTTCGGGAAGTTGGCCGAAGAATGTGATTTTATTCTCTTTGGGTTCTGGTTATTGAAAATTTGAAATGGGTATTGGATTGTGATTTGATGGGAGTGTCATACAAGGCAATTGTAAAACAAGTAAAGGCTATAAATGGGATTTTGAAAGTTTTTTTTCCCTTACACGATTGTGGCTTTGAGAAGCTTCTGGTTGATGATCTAGTGCTGATCGTTATTCCTTGCGGCGAGTAAAGTTTGTTAAAAGTTTTTTCAAAGCAAATAAGATAAATTAGGTTTAAAAATATCCGGGTTTAAAACTCGGAATTTGGAAACCCAAATTTTTCTGAGTTAAACCCGTACCAGACACGGAGTTAAAATATGCGAGTTATTATCTGGATACAGTAAGATGAATTCACATCTGGGTCCGGAACCGAAAAGACCAAACCCGGACCCGAAATTTTCCATCCCTAAATCAAACCCAAAAATAACCTAAAACGCCCATCTCGTAATTAACCGATTGTACTATAATTTTTACCAATTAATTGGAATTCTCAACATAAATCTAGTGAAACTAATAGGTGACCATAAATAGGGAGAAAATATAACAAATTTTGGGAACAAATCAAACCAAAAATGATATATATATAAATCATAGTTGGTGTTTAGCATAGAATAATTAAATATTGCCTAGTTAGTTGGAATATACAATATAAAAATAGCAAAATTGTTAGGTGGAGTTAGAGAACCAATATACAAGAAAGTATAACGACATACAGGAACAAATTAAACCCAAAAATGACTTAAAATGCCTAACAAATAAATAAACCATTGTACTGGAATTTTCACCAATTAGTTGAAATTCTCAACACAAAGCTAATGAAATTGATAGGTGAAACATCAAAACCGTAAATAGAGAAAGTATAACGAATTTCAAGGACAAATCAAATTGAAAATAGAATATTGAAATATTAGTTAGTTAGTCAAAATACACAACACAAAAATAGTGGAATTAGTAGGTGGAGCAAGAGAACCAATATATGAGAAAGTGTAATGAAATACTGGAACAAATCGAACGCACAAAAAACCTAAAAGGCATATATGATAATTAGCCCATTGTATTGAAATTTTCACCAATTAGTTGGAATTCTCAACACAAACCTACTGAAACTGTTAGGTTAAACATCAAAACCATAAATTGAGAAAGTATAACGAATTTTGGTATTTAACCCATAATATTGAAATATTAACTAGCTAGTTGGAATATACAACGCAAAAATAGTAGAATCATTCGGCGGAGCTAGAGAACCAATATAGTAGAAAGTCTAACAAAATATAGGTACAAATGAAACCCAAAAAAAAAAAACCTAAAAAGCATATTTGATAATTAATTGATTGTACTGGAATTTTCATCAGTTAGTTGGAATTCTTAATAAAAACCTAGTGAAAATATTAGATGAAACATTAAAACCATAAATTGAGAAAATATAATGAATTTTAGGAACATATAAAACCGAAAATATAGATAGGTGTAAATCATATTTGGTATTTAACCCAGAATATTGAAATATTACCTAGTTAGTTAGAATACACAACACAAAAATACTGGAATTATTAAGTGAAACTAGAGAACCAATATGCAAGAAAGTTTAACGAAATATAAGAACTCTCAAACCCCAAAAAAAATCTAAAAAGTATATGTGGTAATTAACTCATTGTACTGAAGTATTACCTAGTTAGTCGAAATATTAAATACAAAGCTAGTGAAACTATTAGGTGAAGAAGTTAATACCATAAATTGAGAAAGTATAACTAGTTGGAGGAACAATTAAAAAAAAATCATGTATGGCATAGTAACTAATTTAACCAACTACGAATGCCTATAATATAAACTTGAAATCTAACACATTTAATTAGAATTTGACCTTGTTAATTGGAATATGTAACACAAAACCACTTCAAAATTTAGTTGAAGCATTAGAACAAATAATCGAAAAAGTTTTACTAAATTTAGAATTTATTGAACAGAAATAGAAGTTATAGAATCTTAACTTGGAACCTAAGCTAAATTGTTGAATTTAAACATAAAAATAGAAATTATAAACATAAAACTAGTGAAATAATGAGTTGAAATATATGACAGGATAATTGAGAAAGTGTAACCAAATTATGAAACATAAGAAATAAACTTGGAATAGTTATCCAATGTTTTGATATTTAACCAAATTATCTGAAATATAATTATTTCATAAATGTTTTTTTACAATTCATTATTTTTTTGGAAACTAATTTGCTCAAATATTTTACAGCATTCCACTACTTTTCTGGTAATTATTTGTAATTTTTCTCTAATTTTTAGTATTTTTTCTTATACAAAATCAATGAAATAAATGTAAAAAATATTTACAACCGGTGGAATGCCGGTTGTCCAAGTCACCTTTTCACTGCTCAACTGTCTGTATTTCATACAGCCTGTACTGTAAGATGACTCCACCCCTTGAAGGCCCATTGTTGGTGGTAATTTAGGCCTCGTAATCCGACCCAACAATAATAATAATAATAAACGGTTACATACATTAAACCCTTGCAAAACCTCGCTGAAGGAAGGTTTCAAACAGAAGCAGTAGCGATGGTGAAGGCGTACCTAAGGTACGAGCCGGGGGCTGCCTTTGGTGTAATCGTATCCGTAGATTCCAACATCACATACGACAGCTCAGGCAAGCACCTGCTCGCTGCCGCACTCGAGAAACTCGGAGTCTGGCACGTGCGTCAAGGCATCTGCTCCAAAACCCTAGCTCCTTCTACCTCCTCTCGTGCTGGCCCCCCTCTGGCCGTCACATCCATTGCTTCTTCCCCTTCTTCTCTGGTACCTATCAAATTCTTAATTTTTATTTCTTATTTAAGAATTTTTTTATTTATTACTAATTTTTAAGTTTTTGAGCTCCATTAGTATATAAGAAAGTGAAAAAATGATTTGATTGTAGGTAGCTAGTGGATATGCAGATGGTAGTATAAGAATTTGGGATATTGAAAAAGGGACTTGTGAAACAACATTGAATGGACATAAAGGGGCTGTAACCGTGATACGATATAACAAGCTTGGTTCTTTGCTTGCATCTGGAAGCAAAGATAATGATGTTATCTTGTGGGATGTGATCGGAGAGACCGGCTTATTTCGTCTTCGTGGACACCGTGACCAGGTTTGTTACTTACAGCCATGTAGTATGATTGTTAGCTGTTTATTCTGTGTTAATGTGTTTATATTGCTTTGTGTGTTGCAGGTTACTGACCTTGTTTTCTTGGAGTCTGGTAAAAAGCTTGTCAGTTCCTCTAAAGATAAATTTTTGAGAGTATGGGATCTTGAAACCCAGCACTGTATGCAAATAGTTAGTGGTCATCACAGTGAAATATGGTGCATTGATGTTGACCCTGAAGAAAGATTCCTGGTTACTGGTTCGGCAGATGTGGAACTGAGATTTTTCACCGTTAACCATGAGTTAAATGAGGATTACTCCGTATCTGATGTCAGTGGAACTGAAATTGTGAACAATGGAGATAAACCCTCTCCAGATAAATGGCAAATTCTGAAGCAGTTTGGTGAAATTCAAAGACAAAGCAAGGATAGGGTTGCAACTGTAAGATTCAATAAGTCAGGAAATTTACTTGCCTGTCAAGTAGCTGGAAAAATGGTGGATATATTCCGTGTATTGGATTCAGCTGAAGCTAAGCGTAAAGCAAAACGCAGACTTAACAGGAAGAAAGAGAAGAAATCTGCAAAAGGGGCGGTTGAAGTAATTGAAAATGGAGATATTATTCACAGAAGTGAAGGAGATGGAAATAATCCAATGGTTACAGTCCCTGATGTTTTCAAGTTGCTTCAAACAATTCGAGCTAGTAAAAAGATTTGTTCCATTTGTTTTTGTCCAATTACACCAAAGGGTTCGATGGCTGCTTTAGCACTATCTTTGAACAATAATTTATTGGAGTGTTATTCTATTGAGAGTCGTGCAAATACAAAAACAGTTGATATTGAGCTCTACGGACATCGTTCTGATGTCAGAAGTCTTACACTAAGTTCTGACAACACTCTTTTGATGTCAACAAGTCACAATGCTGTGAAGATTTGGAATCCCAGCACCGGTTCTTGTTTGAGGACTATCAATTCTGGGTATGGACTCTGTGGTTTAATTGTTCCTAACAATAAGTATGCATTTGTTGGAACTAAAAGTGGAAGAATAGAAGTTTTTGACATCGGAAGTGGTACCTGCATTGAAGTATTGGAGGCCCATGGTGGCTCTATTCACTGGATTGCTGCCATTCCAAATGAAGATGGTTTTGTCACTGGAAGTGCGGATCATGATGTTAAGTTCTGGGAGTATCGAGTTAAACAGAAGTCTGGCCAAGTGTGTGCTTCATACCTTATCCTTTTTGTGTTTATTTTATTTATTTATTTTTTTATGCTTCTTTCTGTAGTTCCAAGTTAACTTGTACTTACTGTTCAATGATAATTATTTGAAAAGATTCACATTCTGTTGTGGTAGTTATTAACTGTGAAAGACAAAGATTGGAAAAGAGAGCAATGACATTGAAAATTAAATTTAATTCCTTGTGTTACATGGATGCTTATGTTTCATTGATGAGACAGGTATTTTTCCTTTGGACCTCAGAGTACATGGATGAATGTAAATTCATCTCACATTTTATCATAAACTTTCTGGCTGGGGAGTGGCAAATATGTTGGTTTATTAATTTTATGAATTGCTATACTGAATGTAATATCTAAGCATTTTTTTCCCCTTTTTTCTGCTTCCTCTTTCTCTCCTTTTTGGTGAGTTTGTGTATGTAATTTCAACTTTCTGAGTGTTCTACAAAATCTTCTGAAGATATACTGTAGCTCAAACTTGAAATCAAGATTCTTGCATCTTCCACATGATATCTGATGAGTCATTTTCTGTTTGCTTTTCAGGATTCTAAGTTTCTGATGTTGTCTAATGTACGAACTGCAAAGATGAATGATGATGTTTTGGCTGTTGTTGTTAGCCCTGATGCTAAATACATTGCTGTTGCTCTATTGGATTGCACAGTGAAGGTTCAGTTGATTTCTTTAAACTTACCTACCTTTAGTTTTATTTCGTCTTCTGTTTCTGGGTGCTGGTTTGTTGTGTTCAACTTTTCTGTGTCATAATCTGACATGTCAATTAATTTCAAATTCATCATATTGAACATAGGTGCACAACCGTAATTTTTGTTTTCCATTACAGTAATGAGGATGGGGGATGGTGCAGTGGTCGATGGAAGAAATTTGGTTTTCCAGAGATGCTTTATGACGACTTTATATTTGAAATGCATGGTTTGTGATGAAGTCATGGATTGATACATCACTTAAATGTTCATATTTATCCTATTACGCATAGAGGCAATCTAGTAACTTTTTTCAAGTTTAGTACGGAGGATGGGGGTGGTGGTAACAGATGGAATGTTGTTAATTTTTCAGCAATATTTTATGTTGGAGTTATATTCCAATAAATCTGGTTTACAATTGCTTGGATCAAAATAATGCTTTGGGGAAAGATCTTGTTTCTATAACTAGTTTTTGTCAAATATAACACCTCTTCCCACATAGCACTGGTATTCGTGGTAATGATCATTCTATCTAGTTTTTCACTCAGTATTCTTGTCTTTTATGTGATTTCATTTAAATTTTCTATATTTCCCCTTTACTGTAAGGTGTCTAATATTTTGAAGTATTTCTATTAACTTTTCTTTTTATTATTATTAATAATATTATATTTTCTTTTGTGCACTCTTCAGGTGTTTTTTGTGGATTCGCTTAAGTTTTTCCTTTCCTTATATGGTCATAAGCTGCCAGTGCTATGTATGGATATTTCATCAGATGGAGATTTGATTGTGACCGGTTCTGCAGACAAGAATTTGAAGATTTGGGGTTTGGATTTTGGTGACTGCCACAAATCCATTTTTGCTCATTCTGATAGGTGCTTTGTTTTTATGGATGAATTTGAAAATATAAATATTTCCTTTTATGTTTGGATGATGTAGCTGAAAATTATGGAGCTGTTTTGTTTACACAAGCTATTTCTGTGGCAGTGTTATGGCAGTGCAGTTTGTGCGAAACACTCACTACATGTTCAGTGTTGGAAAAGATCGTCTTGTCAAATACTGGGATGCTGATAAATTTGAGTTGCTTTTAACTCTTGAAGGGCATCATGCTGATGTTTGGTGTCTTGCGATCAGCAATCGTGGGGATTTCGTGGTCACTGGATCCCATGATCGGTCCATTCGTCGTTGGGATCGTACTGAAGAGCCATTTTTTATTGAGGTATATTCTTAATAAAAGGGACTTGGTTGGTCTTTTCTCCTCATTGTCCACATGTTAAGATCTTAAGCATTTCCTTTTCCTTATTTAATATTGGTTTCATGCCGGAGTAAATTCTTGAATGTGCAGGAAGAGAAAGAAAAGAGGCTGGAGGAGTTGTTTGAGTCTGACCTTGACAATGCATTAGAAAGCAGGTATGAACCCAAGGAGGAACTCCCTGAAGAGGGAGCAGTGGCTGTAGCTGGGAAGAAAACTCAAGAAACCATTACTGCAACTGATTCAATAATTGAAGCCTTAGATATTGCAGACAAGGAACTAGAGCGTATCACTATAAATGAGGTATTTTTGCATTACAGTTATCAAGCGGCCATATTAATTACTTAATAGGATAAGAAAATAATCACCGTGCTATGTGCTTGCTTACCCACTTCAAGGGAACGCTTCTTCCATGAAAGAAGAATGATGAATGCCCTAAGGTTGCCGCAGTTAATGAGTTTTATCCATAATCTAAATTACCCTTGTTACACTCCTTCAAAATGCATTAGTTATTCTCAAATGATTTAATGATTTCTGATTAGGAGAAAGTGAATGCAAATTAGGTTTAGTGCTGTGTGTTAATCTGCAACAACAATGCTTGTTTTCTTTGATTTTGGTTTTAAGCAATCTTATTCTGAAAACTTCTTATTCATAATGTAACTTCAGTGATCAGGATTTACTTTCTGCCTGCCTGTTGCCTTTTTGTCCCTTTTTTATCGCATCAAATGATTCACATATGTGAATTCATGGAGATGTTACCAAATATAATCAGAACACTTTATGAGGAGCCATGAGCCAATAGACTTAAGTTATTTGACTTAAAACAAATTTTACCAAACATTTGATCTATAACTGAAGTACCAGTGTTTGTAAATTTGTGGGTTTGTCAGAACTTTCAAAAAATAACCTCATAAAGTGCTCAAAATGGGAAAATGATACATTAATTTTTATTTATGAACCGAATTTTCCTTACAATGAGTGCAAGAGAGCCATTAGCATGAACTTAGTGTGTGTAAAGTGCATTTCATAATTTATTTATGTAACATTCAGGAGGAGAAAATGAGGGGAAAAGTTGCTCAGTTTCAACCAGACATGAGAATGCTTGGGCTATCTCCGTCTGATTATGTTCTGCGTGCAGTCTCAACTGTTAACACCAATGATCTGGAGCAGACATTGCTGGTAAGGGTTTCTTGATTTTTCTTTCCATATATATTTTAGATGGAAACTACTCACTTATTAGCTTTGAGTTCATTTTGGTTATCTCGATGTAAATTTTATTTTATTTTATTTTTCAGAAAGGCTACATGAAAAATATGGCAGCTGCTAGGAATGTCCATTTGGTTTAAAGTTTTACCATTTTGATTTGAGGATGTCTTTTACTGTATTTCTTTCTGGAAATCTCCTTTGATGAGCATGTACTTTTTTGGTAAGCTGACCTTTGTGGGCCCGTGCATTTCAGTTATTCTTACTACTGCTTCTTTGCCATTTCATCTTGGCAAAGTGTAGCATATGGCCAGTGCATCTTGCTTTCATCCTGCACACTTAATATAATCAACTCATCTACCCACTTGATCCTATTTTCAGTTGATTGTATGCCTATTAAAATCTTGCCTTTAGAGGACATCTCATCCTTGTCACTTTAACTGGTCCCGTTGCTTTTGTTGGAGTTTGATGCATTAAATTCTTTTATGTATCACAGCTGAGTTTATTGAGTGTAGGAATATCTTATTTAACTTGAGTTTTATTTTAATCTGCTTTCCTTTTTAGATATTCGGTGATTCTTGTTTAAGTTTTTTTCTTACTTTATTGGTGATTATTATTTGACTCATCATAATAAATATAAATAAGGGTCAGTGGAGCATTTTGAGTAGAGTTGCAATATTATACCAATTGAATAAATTCCTGGTTGATATTTTCATGTTTCTCAGTATTCATTATGTAAACAAGATCTAAAGTGCCAGATTCATGATATTTTGCGGGATTAACGAGAGTTTAGTTTTATTTCACTTTTCCAGATATTCTCATAGTGAACAAAGTATTGAAAATATTGTTTGCCCGTCAAATGGAGATATACTCTTGTGGAAACTATTTACTAATTAGGACAAACAACAACTGAAAAACAAGAAAAATTTGAATCTTATTTGATTTCTTGAAGTCTAAAATCTTTGTGTGCCAAAAGATCAGTTCTCGTTATTGGAAAGTATACGGTGTTATATGATTATTCTACGATCATCTGAAACATTCAGTTTTCCTTACTGATTGTTTGTCCTAAATTCCTAATGTGCAGTTGAATTTTTTTTTTTTTTTTTTTGGTGCAGGCTTTACCATTCTCAGATGCTTTGAAGCTTCTGTCTTACCTGAAGGATTGGACTTCAAATCCTGATAAGGTTCTTCTATTTCTACCTATAGATAAGCAGAAGAAACGCCAGCATTCCTAAAGCTGTGATTACATGTACTTGCATTTATACTGTTGATTTGCTGGTGAATCAATCGCATATTGTTATTTATTTCTTTTTTTCTAATATCTTTCCTGCCTATTCTCTTTCTCGCTGTCTCAGCATTTGATAATTGGCACACTTATGAATTTTTGTTTGCTACCAATGGATATTCTCTTGCCTTAAAATATTTCTGCATATTATGGAAAAAAGGATAAAATGTCAATATCTTACTATGAAGTTTTCTGCCTTGCCTGTGGGAATGCAAGTAATAACTTGGAATGCCAGTGTGTGTTTGCGTGTGTGTGTGTTTTGGAGAATTCTGCAGGTGCATCTTTCTGTTTTTGCTGTAATTTTAAGATTAATTTCTTCATTTCTTGCAAATATCATTTTATAGCCTGTGTTTATCCAGGTAGATGTAACGATGTTTTAATATTTGTGCAGGTTGAGCTCGTTTGCAGGGTTGCTACGGTGCTGTTGCAGGTACATCATCATCAGTTAATTACTACCCCATCTGCCAGACCTGCGTTGACTGTTCTCAAAGACATTCTATATGCAAGAGTCAAGGTAATAATAGCCATTTCTTTCTACAATGCAAATCGAGTTTTACTAGGTGAATGCTGAACAGAACAGTAGAATTTCTATGATGCAAAGCAATGAAAATTGAGTAGAATGTTTCTAGGGATGCTTGCTAGATATATTCCAACCAATTTAGACTAAATTCTTGCCTCATCGGTGCACTGTCAGCAACCATATACACACTTATTTTCATCTCACTCCAAATTAAACTAATCCCCTTCCACGGTTGGTGTGAGGGGGTTTCAAACTCTTGACCTGTTTTTGGCTCCATTACTAGTGGCCAAACCAACCAGATTGATATATTTCTTGTTTAGTATTAAGGTAAAGTGGCTTAAAAGCTACGGCTGCTGTCGGAAAAGGGCTGCGGCTATGGAGAAAAAGTTTATTTTTATTGTGTGGGATAAAAAATAGTAAAGATATTATATACTTTTCATCAATCGTGGGATAAAATCAACTTAGCTTCCAAATTAAGTGCTGTAGCTTAAGCTGCCAGCCACCGTACCAAACAGGGCAAAATTTCGCTTGATGTCTATTATTTATATCTGAGATTTTCTAAACTATAGCAATAATGTTGGATTGTCAAGGAAACCTATTTATTGGATTAGGATTAAAGCTAAGTAACTTGATCCTTAACTGACTTGTTTCAAACTTGTATCAGGAATGCAAAGATACTCTGGGTTTCAATCTTGCTGCAATGGATCATCTTAAGGTGCTTGAATCTGTTTTTAATTTGTTATTATTGTTATTATTTTTAGTTTCGGCTAATTTATATGAGAAACGAAGGCATGACTTTATTTATTGTATTTGTCTTTCAATTCAGCAATTGATGGCGTTGAGGTCAGATGCACTCTTTCGAGACGCAAAGGCAAAGTTGCAAGAAATCAGATCACGGCAATCAAAACGTTTAGAAGCAATGACTGAGACAAAAGCCGAAAGAAGGAAAAGGAAGAAACAGAAAAAATCAAGTGATATACATGCTTGGACGTAATGCCGAGTGCCAACTTCTGATAAATAGAATACTTGGTGCCTTTCAAGACGAATATGTGCTTCACCGATAACTGTAATACCATACTGCCAAAACCAAAAAGGCGTAGGAGCGAACAAATGTGACCTTCAAAGTGTATTTAACAATTGCGTTTTCTTTTCTTTGCTGCTCAAACCATGTAGAGTTGAAAGAGGGTTTTGGCTTTCCTGTTTTGTTATTCTAAATTTTGGTCGTAATATATGTAGCATCTGTAAGGTGGTGGGATTTGAGTTCGATTTCCGCGGGAGTAGTTATACACGTCTGAACAGTTCTGTAAACATGTCACGTGTCATATTTGTATGAAAATCATTTTCATTCTGATTGAACTAGCACGCGTAGTGGTTATTAGGGTGGGCAAAATATCCGATCCGATTCGATTTGAAAAATATCGGGTTCGGATCAGATTGGATTGTTTATATAACCCGATCGGATGTTTTCTTGCTAACCCGATCGGATCATGATCCGAAAAACCGATCAGGTTACCAAAGAAAAAAAAGAAATTAAAGGTCAAAAAATGAAACCTAAACCCAAGAGCACATGCAATCATGCACACGAAGAACACTCAACACTCTTTAATAGCTAAAGACAAAATCACATTTTAGCCAAGCCAAGAACATTCTTCAGTTGCATCAAAACGAAACAAAAAAAAGAGAACCATAATCGGTTCACTCTAACAGCCACAACCACATCTTTTCTCCCTTCCTCAACTTCTCAATCTCGTCTCAAGAACACTCTTCACGATTTCATGCACATAGCCACGCACACATATCGGAAAAGCAAGGGGCAGCTGGATCGATTTTGCCCGCAGTCACCGCCGACGCTAACTGCTACGCGAGGACCGCAAATGGATTTGCTGCCACCAGATCTGTTGCTACCAGATCTGCTACTATCAAATCTGTTGCTACCAGATCTGTTGCTACCGGATCTGCTGCTCCACGCCGCCAGTCCTCCACCATCACCTGATCCGATCCAAGATCCATTCAACCCGGTAATTGCAAGGCTTTAACCCGAGTTTCCTTTTCCTCTTTTGAAGCTTTGTTGGTACAATAGTACAATACCAGATTATTCGCCATTTAGCAGTAATATATCATATATTATTATATTACATGTGAAATTGTTAATTTGTAATTATGTATTGTTAAATGTTAATAAAAAAATAAAATAATTTGTAAATCCGAACCCGATCCAAACCGAATTTACCCGATTTATTAAACCGATCCGATTCAAATATATATCGGATCGGATCAAATCTGATTATAAGTTCAGGTTGTGTTCGGATGAATTTGTGTTCAACCCGATCAATTCAAAATTCGATCGGATTGATTCGAATTCGATCCGAACCCGTATTTACCCACCCTTAGTGGTTATGGGCTGGCCTTAGATGGGTTTGGGCCGAGCTTGGATTTTCATAAATTTTTATATAAATTTTTTAAAAAAAATACTTGAGCATTCAATATATAATAGATTAATTGTTCAATACATAAAATATTAATAACTCAATATAATAAACTACAAACAATGCATATAAATTATAAATTGAATTCATTTAATTTATAATTTATAAAGTCTGGTTTTTTTTTCTCCATTTTCCCATAAGCTCTAAACCAAGCTTATTTATAGCAGACGTTGAAATTTTCGGCACATGTCAATGACCTCAAGATGCGAGCGGCTCTAAAGTAGGGGTGTTTTTGAATCAGATTTTACGGATTAGACATTAATTCATACCCAATCCATAATTTTTCGGATTATAATTTTTCAATCCAATTCAATCTATGGATTGATTAAATTCAATCCAAATTCAATACATACATCTACGAATCAGATGCGGATTTGACTCAATCCATATCCAATCCATATATCTGCGGATCGGATGTGGATTTAACTTAATTCATATCTAATCCATCATTTTACGCATTAATTTTCGAATTAAAAATTTTTAGTTCTCCCCAATCCATGAACTAATGAAATTTTAAAAAAAATTCTAATATAAAAATAATTTTACTATCAATTAAATTTAAAATTGAATAAAATTTAAACAAATTAATTGTTTAAATAAAAATAAAATAATACATTCAAAGTTTCAAAAAATAGCACATCGAGATTAATTGTTCAAATAAACCTACAATAATACGTTTAAAATTTCAAAATATAACACACTAAGATTAATTATTCAAATAAAATTACAATAATACATTAATATAACACTGGAATTAATTGTTCAAATAAAACCACAATTAATTGAAATGACGAAGTTTCTGAAACCAAACACAATCTGATCCTTCACTAGGGCTATTGCACTTTGTCGAAAAGTGGTGATTATATAGCCGTCAACGATGGAAACCAAGAGAAATACGGGTGGCGATCTTGAAGGTTGTGATAGTGCAATTGTTTGGCTGGAACTAGTGATTGTGAAGTGGCTCGATGGACTCAGGGAAGAAGATGGCTTGCTCTTGCTGGAATCGCACAACCGACGTCCTTCAAATCGGTGTCGAGAGTGTATCGAACTAGTATTGGGTGTTGCTAGTGCGTGTGACGGCGGAGAAGCTTAGGGTTTTTTATTTGCAAATTGTTGGTGACTTGGCGTTATGTTATTTTGTTTTTTGGTGACTTTGCAAATTGTTGGTAACTTGACGTTATATTACTTTGCTTTTGCTAGTGCGTGTGATTTTGCTTTTATTTTGTTTTATAATTTTTATAAGTTATATTTGTATATTTGATTATTTAATATTGTTATTGGGTAATGGCTAAGATATGTTATAGTGCTTATGTAACTATGTAATGTCACATTTATAATATTCTTTAATTAAATTTATAATAATTTTTAACTATATATTTATATATTGGCGAATTCACGGATTTTGATGGATTTACAGAAGTAAATCCATATCCAATCCATCGACTGCGAATTTTTAAATTTTCAATCCATATTCAATCCACGGATCCACGGATCGGATTTATACGAATCATATTCTTACAGATTAGATGAATTGAGCGGATCGTATTGAATTATGAACACCCCTACTCAAAAGTTTGCAGGTTTGGCTGACTTGGACCTTTTTACCCATCCTAATAACCAGGCATTGGACCTATCATTTATTAAATAGGTTGAATAAGAGTATTCCATCACGTTAATGATAAAAAGTAAAATCAATTAATACTAACAGATGACAAGAAATTATACACAGATAAAAATTTTGAAGAGAAAGAACATTATATGAGACAATGTCGAATGATGCTGTCACAATGGTGGAGCGTGTATTCTCTTATGGGGCTCGCTAATTTTTTAAATAATAAATTTAGTGCTGAGGCCTGAGGTGGTGAGGTTATTTCGTTTCTCTCTTAGAATGGAGAAAAAAAAAGAGCCTATATTAAGAGATAAACTAATACATTTTGAAAATCAAGCCAGATATTCTACGCACTTCTAAATTTTTAATAATAGTTGTTATAGTGGTTAAGCAGAAGGTCTTCTAAGCTTCAGGAACACTAGCCCAGCAGTAACTTGGTGCTCTAAATCAATAATTCAATAACACGTGACGCTATCACGTAAAAATTAGTGAAGTAAAAATTTAAAGTTAAGATAAATTTTCATTTATTTTTTTCTTTTTCTTTTGGGATTCTCCCTCATTTTTTATAATCTATAGGATCATTAAGGATCATTAAGGAGAGTCCTAACTGATATCTAATTGTACATATTAATTGAACTCTAATTGTAATATATGAATATTAAAAAAAAACACGCACTGAAATGAGTTAGTAAGATACATCCTATAAGCAACTCAAAATAGATGTAGCAATTCCATCACACAAGCAATCTTAAATAAGTAAAAATATAATATACAGCAGAATTTTGTGTGGTAACAACACAAATTGCATGTAGTGCAAAGAAACAGCTATCTATCTTAGGAAAAAATTAATTTTTATAAGTTATATTTGTATATTTGATTATTTAATATTGTTATTGGGTAATGGCTAAGATATGTTATAGTGCTTATGTAACTATGTAATGTCACATTTATAATATTCTTTAATTAAATTTATAATAATTTTTAACTATATATTTATATATTGGCGAATTCACGGATTTTGATGGATTTACAGAAGTAAATCCATATCCAATCCATCGACTGCGAATTTTTAAATTTTCAATCCATATTCAATCCACGGATCCACGGATCGGATTTATACGAATCATATTCTTACAGATTAGATGAATTGAGCGGATCGTATTGAATTATGAACACCCCTACTCAAAAGTTTGCAGGTTTGGCTGACTTGGACCTTTTTACCCATCCTAATAACCAGGCATTGGACCTATCATTTATTAAATAGGTTGAATAAGAGTATTCCATCACGTTAATGATAAAAAGTAAAATCAATTAATACTAACAGATGACAAGAAATTATACACAGATAAAAATTTTGAAGAGAAAGAACATTATATGAGACAATGTCGAATGATGCTGTCACAATGGTGGAGCGTGTATTCTCTTATGGGGCTCGCTAATTTTTTAAATAATAAATTTAGTGCTGAGGCCTGAGGTGGTGAGGTTATTTCGTTTCTCTCTTAGAATGGAGAAAAAAAAAGAGCCTATATTAAGAGATAAACTAATACATTTTGAAAATCAAGCCAGATATTCTACGCACTTCTAAATTTTTAATAATAGTTGTTATAGTGGTTAAGCAGAAGGTCTTCTAAGCTTCAGGAACACTAGCCCAGCAGTAACTTGGTGCTCTAAATCAATAATTCAATAACACGTGACGCTATCACGTAAAAATTAGTGAAGTAAAAATTTAAAGTTAAGATAAATTTTCATTTATTTTTTTCTTTTTCTTTTGGGATTCTCCCTCATTTTTTATAATCTATAGGATCATTAAGGATCATTAAGGAGAGTCCTAACTGATATCTAATTGTACATATTAATTGAACTCTAATTGTAATATATGAATATTAAAAAAAAACACGCACTGAAATGAGTTAGTAAGATACATCCTATAAGCAACTCAAAATAGATGTAGCAATTCCATCACACAAGCAATCTTAAATAAGTAAAAATATAATATACAGCAGAATTTTGTGTGGTAACAACACAAATTGCATGTAGTGCAAAGAAACAGCTATCTATCTTAGGAAAAAAGAATAATATACCATAGAACTAAATGACGGCACCAAGTGTATCTATTACTTTTCTGCCTTAGATTTATTTCTCACATATTCTAGACTATCTAAATCATTCTAATTGTTTTACGAACAAATATAACATTTAATTATGTTATTTTAACTCATAATAAAAATTTTATACTAAGACATGAGGGATCTACACTCAGCCACAATATGTAAGTGTCTTCGGCCCATTGGGAGTTCATTGTTCAAAGAACTATGGCAACGGTGTAGTGTACCGTCTTTTTTCCTCTCTCTCTCTCTCTCTCCCAATTGCGTATGTGTGTGCAGGAAGGTTCAAATCTTGAGCTGAGGGAAAGGTAGCAAGCTGCAATGGCTTGAATCAAGTTAAAGGCCGTCAGTAATAAATCGAATTTTTACCTTATGGATGTGTTTACCTAGAAATGCAAGGCAAGGGTATAAAAATTTATATTCATTTCAGCATTCTACTGATTCTAAGAATTGTCTTTCTTTAGGTTTAGCTAATTCATGGTTATGATCTAAATTAACCAGTGAATATGAACTCGGCGTCTTGTTGAATTCTAACTTTTCAACTGACAAACACTCTCCAGCTCATTCCTATTCTGAGTTCTTTAACACTATTTTTCTTATTTTTTGAATGACTCATTTTAATCAAATCAATTTACTTGAACGTAAACCAAAAATAAAATAAAGAATCAATTAGCCGCGACTAATGTGTCAATTAAAATAAACGAAAAAAATCAAAAGATATGCAAAATCTACAACATATTCAATGGAATAAAAAATCTGCATAACAAGTCTCATTACATTGATATAAAAAAAAATAGTGAATACTATTTCTTTTTTCTGTAAGTAAACTTAATGGTGCTGACTTACCGACGTCATGATGATGACGGCCGGCGAGACCGCCACTTCCGTTGGATTGGCGACAATCCACCGGCAATCAAAAAGTTCAAATTTAGAGCGTCCAAAAGAAAAGAACGTGAAGGAAAAATTAGCTAAGATCAATTTTTTTAAATTTTGGATAAAAAACAAGAGAAGAATCCCACAAAAATGGGGATTAAAATTCAGCTTAACTTTCAATTTAATTTAAAGATGACTAAATTGGACTTGCGACACGGAGAAATCTTGAATATTTTTAGAGCACCGCTCCTAAACAATCATTGCTTGTCATGTGTATGACTCAACCAATCATGATAACTTGCATACATACATGTCAAGCAGTGAATAGTTAAGGGCATTACTCTAGGAGCATCAAAGACTTATCCAATATTGGGCAAAACTAGTTGATATTTGCAGCTACCAATTACTTATTTTCACAACACATCAAGCATCAAAAAGTAAAATGATAAGGGGTCTATTGTCAAAATTAGATGAAACAATTAAACTTGTTTAATGTAAATAACAGCAATAATGAACTGAGGTAGAACAACAACTCACGTTACAAAAATGAAAAATAAAAATACAAAAAGGAGTTGTCCTCCTTCTAATACAATGAATAAAGAAAAGTAAATTGGTGAAACATCGACCTTATTTGAAAATATTTGTTATCCGGGAATATGCATGTAGAACTATTGATTACACATGACATTTTGCTATTTGGCTGAAGAATCACCCTAGCTCCGAGCCAAATCGATGAATCCATGGAAGAAGAATGTAGGAAGGAATTGAATTCAATTAGCGGAAGTTGAGGCCCTCAAAAGTCTGGCCATATATCCAATACTTGTTTGGGGTAACATTCCATGAGATAACGAATCTGCCATCACTTGTGGTAACTTTAAAAGTGAGGCTCTCTTCTTCAAGGCTGCAACTTGTTTGCCATTTTGAACCCCAATTTTTATGCAATGGTGTCCAATTCAACTTGTTATCACCCTTCACTTCGACGTGTGATATATCTCCAGCACCACCTACGTTCCATATTGTGACTAGAGTCCAGTGTTTAGTGCCAGTAATGGTAAACTTGATACCTCCTTGCTTCTTGCATGAAACCCTACGATATGCAACAGGAACAATGCCAGCCTTGTACTCAGCAATGTGTTTGAATGCCGGATAAGCAATATCAAAATGTTCACGCGGTGGATTGCACCAACCGCCATCATTAGTGGCTTGATGGAAATTTGGTGGGCAAAAGTTTGTGGCTGTGACAAAGAGAGATGGTTGCCCAGGAATGCAAGATTTAGGGTCGTCAATACATTTGATCTCAAAACAAGCACCACAAGCTGCCCCATTGTGAAACAAAGTTGTGCTCAAAGCTGTTGTTCCCTCACCGTATCCTTCTCTTGTAACATCAGAGTAACCACAAGCTCCACCAAATGATCCGGTGTCTCCGGTGTAAAAGGTGGCATGAGCATGTTTCCACGGGCCAGGCTTGAAATCATGTTCATGTGCTTCTCTATCAGCGGAAGAAAGTTCTGGATGTGTTGGTTTTGCAATAGGCACTCCAGGTAGTACCGGGGGAAGGTGCTCCACAGGCATCGGCTGTACTGGCTGTGGCTGTAGCTGTGGCTGCGGCTGCACTGGCTGTGGCTGTACTGGCTGCGACTGTTGCTGCACCGGCTCTACCGGCTGTGCTGGGTGTGGTTGTGGCTGTACTGGCTGTGGCTGTTCATGCACTGGCTTCCTTTTATGTTGATGTCCCTTGTGATGAGGAACCCAAGGCTTGTTGTGTCTGTGATGATGACGACGTCCGCGATGTTTTCCCCCATTTTGTTGTTGGTGACTTTCACCAAAATTGGGCAATGTAGCAGCAGCTAAAAGCAGCATCAACACAGCTGCTGATGACAATGCTTTCAAAGGCGACGCCATGGTTATCCTTTTACACAAAAAGGGGTTGGCTTTGCCTTTGAATGTCTAGCTTAAATTATTGTGTATTTTGTTTATTTCTTTTGGTTATATTTCCCATTTGCGGCTCTCTGCGTGCATCATATATACTGCTCAATTGTCTATGTTTGTTTTGCTATTTTTAAATTTGATCGTTTTTCATTGGTTTTGTTTCCAAAGATGCCTCTCCTTCCAAACAAATATTAAGTTTCATTATGGTTAGAAAGTTTTATATGGTTACAATTTTCTTTCTTTTTACTACCAAAAATCTAGCTAGAATAATTCAATGCCAATCACATCCGAAATTTTCGAAATGTTATTGGACTATATTATTTGAATTAAGCAAAACTTTTAACTGATTCTAAATAGACTTGTTAAACAACTTAAGATTAAAGCAATTTTAGTTTTTTGATTTTAACCTTCTTCCTATAAAACTCCTACATAATCTTAGTCCATGGCTATACTCACGAAAATAGCTAGGAGGACAAAAATTTTATTGTGTGTATGTATATACACGAGATTCTTTTATATAAATGAGATTACCTACAAGACTGTGAATTAATTATTACCTACAAGATTATGAATTAATTTCGCTTTAGCTAAAACGATAATGATTTGCAAAGTAAAGAGGATTGTCAGCACCGTCAAAGCTCAGGAGTGCAGTTATAATGAAGATTACCAAAATAATTTGAGAAAATTGGGTTGAATTTTGAGGTTTATGAGATTCTGGCGATGTTCCAAAGGAGTTTTGAGGTGATGTTGAGCACTTGAGCTTGGATATCTTCAACTTGAGAACAAAAACTTGAAAACAAAGAGAACTTGAATATCTTCGATGCCTAAGTTAGTATTTGTGTTATGGATGAAGGTTTATATTCTAAAACCTTAGCTAATGAGTAAGACTAGCTAAGAGTAAGATACCAACAATTTATATCATAAGCCGAAAACCAATTGGGTGCGTTTGGTTACTCGGATTGTATTTAAATGTACTCTATTTTGCGTATATTGATCTTAATACAGCACCAAAGCTTCCGTTCCCTTTGTAGTTGCATTTTACCTTCAAATGCATATTGAGTGAATTATCATCCTTGCTTCTGGTTCCTTGTTCGTGGAGGCCCGTGATTCTGGTATGTGCTAGTATTCTGATTCTGAAGTTAGCTCAAGAATAAGGAACTATCTATTTAGTATAACTTATCTAATAGTTATAAATATTTATTTAATCTTGTAAGCTTTTTTAAATTTCTTGTTTTTATTCGATTATTTTTTTAATAGAGTTTTTAAAAATTAGATAAGTTATTTTGTCTTTATCAATAGGCTTAAATTTTAGTTTTTTGAGATAGACATTAAAAAGTTTTTTTTAAATATTAAAATATCTAAAATATTATTTATCTTTTTAACAATATTATTTCATTCATTTCATAACATAACTTTAAAAAACTTGTCCATTAAAGTAATTTTATAATTTTTAATAAAAATTCTTATTGACAACTAAGCAACTAAATTCTTATTGACAACTAAGCAACTAAATTCTTTTTCTTTTTTTGGAGGTTGGGGGGAGGGAGGGAAGGAGGACCGTAAGCTCCCTAACGTTTGGAAAAAATGATATAAAACCCCTTAACGGTAGAAAATGTCATATAAATCATTTTCCATTAGTAAATTCTGTTTGTTTTTATAGTAAATTTATTTTTATTTATAATTACTATTATGTTCTTATAATAAATAAATCAATACATTAACTTAAGCTATGTTATGTAAGAGAGATTGTTACATTTTTTCTTAATCTTTGGTTTGATATTCTGGACGAAAACAGTTTGCCGTTTCTTGAGAAAACGGTTAACCGTTTAAGTCCAGAGAGCATGTTTTTGTTTTGGGATAAAATGGCTCACCGTTATTGAAAAAACGGCTAACCGTTTAACTCCAGAGAGAGAATGTTTTATGTTCTAGAGAAAACGGCTCACCGTTATTGAGAAAACGGTTAACCGTTTATTTACAGAGAGCAACGTATTTGACATTCTGGAATAAAACGGCTCACCGTTTATTAAGAAAACGGCTAACCGTTTATTTCCAGAAAGGCGTCAACTGGAAAACGGTTAAACAAGTTTGAAATTTAATTGTCAAACAATGCAAATTCAAACCAAAAAGAGTGTCTTTGAAGAAGTACCATTTCGAATGGTTGTATTCTTTTAAATAAACATCTTCTTCATTAAAAGAAAGATATACAATTAGATTGATAATCAGTTTTTACAGATTTCATATATGTTCTGGAAATACAATCTTATTTGCTAAAGATTGTATTCAGGATTTGATATATCTTGGGGGTAATTTGCCATTAAAACTCTATAGCAAATCAAGATTGGTGAGGGCAAATAAAACCTTAAAGGAAAATGTGCAAACACGTCTCAAATCCTAAGAAATTGTCTTTGTTCTTTGCCTCCATATTCTTAAATTCACCAACAATCTTTAAGATTTTATTGTTTCAAATGGAGGTAGAGAAAAGTTTGACATCTTTTTTGAATCCTAGTGTTCATCTCGATCGTTTTGATGGAACTAATTTCACTCGTTGGAAGGGAAAATTGTTCTTTCTCCTTACTGTTCTTAAAGTGGCATATGTTCTTGATCCGAAATTGGAACCATTTCCAGAACCAAGAGAAGATGATACCGAAGTTGTTAAGGCTGCAAGGAAACGTCGTGAAGATGATGAATTGATGTGCCGGGGTCACATACTCAATACGCTTTCTGACAGGTTATACGATCTCTACAATTCTATGACTTCTCCGGTGGAAATTTGGAATGCTCTTGAGTACAAATACAAAACGGAGAAAGAAGGTACTGACAAATTCCTTGTATCTAAATATTTTGAATTTATTATGGTAGACACAAAATCTATTCTTGATCAAATACATGAGTTACAAATTATTGTTGCTAAGCTTCGAGAGTTAAAAGTTGAAATTTCTGAATCATTTCAAGTTGGGGCTATTATTGCTAAATTGCCTCAAAGTTGGAATGATTATAGAAAGAAACTCCTTCATAGTAAAGAGAACATAACTTTAGAAGAATTGCAAAAACACTTGGTAATTGAAGAAGAGACTAGGTCTCGCGAATCCAAGGATAAGCATGATTCTACTAAAGTTAATGTTGTTGAAGCTAGTAAATTCTCAAAGAATTTTAAAGTCAAGAATGACAAGAAATTCAAGAAGTCCAGCACACAAAAGTTTTCAGGAAATTGTTTCTTTTGTGGTAAGAAAGGCCATCGCCAAAGTGATTGCAGATTCAAGAAGAAAAAGGAAGAAGTGAATTCCCATAAAGCTAATGTTATTGAAAACAAATCTGAAGAGATTTGTGCTATGGTTTCTGAAATGCAAATTGGCATGATTACCGAAACCAATATGGCTGAAACTAAGTCCTATGATTGGTGGCTCGATTCGGGTGCAACAATTCATGTTTGTAATGATAAGAAATTTTTCTTATCATACAAAGAAGAAACGGAAGGACAAATGGTTCTCATGGGGAACAATAATGCAGCCATAGTAGCAGGGAAAGGAGTAGTTGAGATCAACTTCACTTCTGGAAAGAAAGTCACATTGTATAATGTCTTTCATGTACCTTCCGTTAGGAAGAATCTTATTTCTGCTAGTTGTATGTGTAAGCATGGGCTTAAGATTGTGCTTGAGGGTAATACTTGTATTGTCTCAAAGAATGGATTATTTGTTGGGAAAGGGTATTCTTGTGATGGAATGTACAAACTCAGCATTACTAATAATAATATCAACTTAGCTTATATTGTTGAGTCTTGTGATATTTGGCATGCTAGATTAGCACATTTGAACTTTAGATCTTTGAAATACATGTCTAAGCATGGTTTGATTAATTGCAATGATGTTAAAGGTCATAAGTGTGAAATCTGCATCCAAGCTAAATTAACTAAGAAACCTTTTCCTAAAGCTGAACGAAATACTCAAATATTGGATTTAATACATACCGATATTTGTGAGTATAATGGCATGTTAACAAGAGGAGGTAAGAGGTACTTTATCACTTTTATTGATGATTGTTCTAGATACACTTATGTGTATCTACTTAGAACAAAAAATGAAGCTTTTGATAAATTTAAAATTTTCAAAGCTGAAATTGAGAATAAAAAAGATAAGAAAATCAAAATGGTTCGTAGTGATAGAGGTGGTGAATATTTCTCAATTGAATTTAATAATTATTGTGAAGAATTTGGAATTATTCACCAAAGATCAGCTCCATTTACTCCTCAACAAAATGGTTTGGCTGAAAGGAAGAATAGGATTTTCACGGATATGATAAATTCCATGATCCTTAATGCAAAACTACCAAATAATTTGTGGGGGGAAGCATTACTCACTGCATGTCATATTCATAACAGAATTACATCTTTGAAAACACATATATCTCCTTATGAAATTTGGAAAGGAAGAAAACCAAACTTGATGTATTTAAGAGTCTGAGGTTGTTTAGCTTTTTATACAATACATGACCTTAAGTCATCAAAGTTGAGTGCTAGAGGTATAAAAAGTGTTTTCGTAGGATATGCTGAAAATTCCAAGGCTTATAGGTTGTTAGATTTAGATTCTAATGTGATTGTGGAATCTAGAGATGTTGAGTTTATTGAGAATAAATTTCAACTTAATTCTAATATTGAATTAGAATCAATTATTGATCAACCATGTTTTAATACTTTTACTCTTCTTGGTTGAAGGGGATAGAAAGAATGTACTTAACAAAGTACCATTGTTGTTAAATATTGAAAAAGATCCAAAGACATTTAGCGAAGCTATGTCTTCAAGAGACGCTTCTTTTTGGAGAGATGCGGTAAATGATGAAATTGATTCGATTATGTCGAAACAAACATGGGTCTTGGTTGATCTTCCTCCAGGATCTAAACCAATTAGCAGCAAATGGGTATTTAGAATAAAGTACAATAGTGATGGTTCTTTGCAAACTTTTAAAGCTAGATTAGTAGCCAAAGGGTTTAAGCAAAGAAATGAGATTGATTATTTCGATACATATGCTCCGATAGCAAGGTTAACTTCTATAAGAGTGCTATTTGTAATTGCTTCATTGAACAATTTGTATGTGCATCAAATGGATGTTAAAACAGCTTTTCTTAATGGTGATCTTGATGAAGAAATCTATATGGAACAACCTAAGGGATTTGTTTTGCCAGGAAATGAGAAAAAGGTATGCAAGTTAGTCAAATCTCTTTATGGTTTAAAGCAAGCACCAAAACAATGGCATGAGAAGTTTGATTCGGTAATTTTATCTCATGGTTTTAAGCATAATAATGCTGATAAATGTATATATTTTAAATTTACGAATGATTTTGGTGTGATTATATGCTTGTATGTTGATGACTTGCTTATCTTTGAAACAAATATGCAAGGAGTAGATGATACAAAGAAGTATTTAACTTCATAGTTTAAGATGAAAGATCTTGGTGAAGTAGATACTATCTTAGGTGTCAAAGTGAATAAACATAGTGGGGGTTACTCGTTGTGTCAATCTCATTATATAGAGAAAGTGCTTCTTAAATTCAATTATTTGAAATTTAAAGAAGCTAATACCCCATATGATTCTAGTATTAAATTACTAGAGAATTCAGGCCGAGTAGTAGCACAACTAGAATATGCTAGTGCTATTGGTAGCTTGATGTATGCTATGCATTGTACGAGGCCTGATATAGCATTTGCAGTTTGCAAAATGTCAAGATTCACGAGTAACCCTAGTGTTGAACACTGGAAAGCAATTGGTAGGATACTTGGTTATCTTAAAAGGACCATTAATTTGGGTTTGTTTTATAATGATTATCCTGAAGTACTGGAAGGATATTCAGATGCTAGTTGGATAACCAATACAAGAGATAATAAATCCACTTCTGGTTGGATTTTTACAATTGCTGGAGGAGCGGTTTCTTGGGCTTCAAAGAAACAAACGTGCATAACTCATTCAACAATGGAAAGTGAGTTTATAGCACTTGCAGCTGCAGGCAAAGAAGCAGAATGGCTGAGAAATTTGTTGTTTGATATAATGTTGTGGCCACAACCGATGCCATCTATTTCTTTGTACTGCGACAGTGAAGCTACATTGTCTAGAGCTTATAATAAAGTGTATAATGGAAAGTCTAGACATATTAGCTTGAGACATGAATATGTGAAACAATTAATAGCAAATGGTGTTATTAATATTGTTTATGTTAGGACTAATAAGAACCTAGCAGATCCTTTAACAAAAGGTCTTTCAAGAGACTTAGTTAAGGATACATCTTTTGGAATGAGATTGAAACATTTGCATAATAAAGTCACCAACGACGGTAACCCAACTATGTAGTAGTTGTACCGCTACTCCATAGTTAAATGGGTAATAACAAGTTGTTGTTAAGTGACTGGTTTGGCACCGAGTAATAAATAATCCCATTCGAGAGTTTCGGTGTAAATAGCTACGAGGTTGAGGTTGAGTATTTACTCTTAATGAAGTTCAAGTCTTATAGTAGCTAAAGACATGATTTGAAACTTCACCTAAGTGAACATAAGAAATGGTGCCGTTTCTAACAAGATCATGGTTTAATCTTGTAAATGTTCATGAATCCAAGATAGAGCACAAGGCCGGAATAGTGCTAACTATTGTAACACAATTTTGAAATCTGGGATATCTTATATGTGATGTATCTCCGGTATTTATTTAAGAGACAAAGTTTAATGCTTAGCACACTATTGTTTTGTAAATACTTTGAAATACACTCACTAATTAAAGGTTAAAATCGAAAGATACCTTTTTGTATGTATAAGTTTATCATTAATAAATCTGAAAAAATATTTCAATCTAGTGAGGATTGTAAGAGAGATTGTTACATTTTTTCTTAATCTTTGGTTTGATATTCTGGACGAAAACGGTTTTTCGTTTCTTGAGAAAACGGTTAACCGTTTAAGTCCAGAGAGCATGTTTTTGTTCTGGGATAAAACGGCTCACCGTTATTGAAAAAACGGCTAACTGTTTAACTCCAGAGAGAGAATGTTTTATGTTCTAGAGAAAACGGTTCACCGTTATTGAGAAAACGGTTAACCGTTTATTTACAGAGAGCAACGTATTTGACATTTTGGAATAAAATGGCTCACCGTTTATTGAGAAAACGGCTAACCATTTATTTCCAGAAAGACGTCAACTGGAAAACAGTTAAACAAGTTTGAAATTTAATTGTCAAACAATGCAAATTCAAACAAAAAAGAGTGTCTTTGAAGAAGTACCATTTCGAATGGTTGTATTCTTTTAAATAAACATCTTCTTCATTAAAAGAAAGATATACAATTAGATTGATAATCAGTTTTTACAGATTTCATATATGTTCTGGAAATACAATCTTATTTACTAAAGATTGTATTCATAATTTGATATATCTTGGGGGTAATTTGCCATTAAAATTCTATAGCAAATCAAGATTGATGAGGGCAAATAAAATCTTAAAGAAAAGTGTGCAAACACGTCTCAAATCATAAGAAATTGTATTTGTTCTTTGCCTCCATATTATTAAATTCACCAACATGTCATCAATAACGTGTATAATAAAATTAATAACTTTTTACCTAAATTATTCACTGTAAATTATGAATCCAATAATGAAACCTTACATATACAATTTTTACGAAGGTTATGTTTTTTTTTTCTAATGCACTTTTGTTTTTTCTTCAATGAATCATAACAACTTTTGCTATTATATGTTAGCACCAATTAACAAATTATAATTTTTGTTATTATGTTTTGTCAGTACCAATGGACAAATTAAGGTCTTTTTACTAAATTTAATCAAATATGTCAGTTGCTAAGCTTCTGAGGATGAAAGGCAAATTGGGCAAATAGGAAGTAAAATTTGCTCCCTATTTTGGAATTTATCATTGGAAATGGTATATTTATAATTTAAGTGAGTAATTTGGGTAAAAAATAATTACATCTCAATTTTAAGTTTTAAATAAAAAGCTATTGATTTCATTATACAATATGATCCCTTTACTATCTTGTGTCTTTATTTAGTCCTTGTATTTTAAGATTAGTATCCATTTAGTCCCTATATTTTAAAAAATGTCTTGAAACATCCCTACCGTTAAAATATTGATACCCTACCGTTACTTTTTATTTTTTTTGGCTTACTTTTACAATATTACCCTTTTATAATAATTTTTTTGTTTGAACATTAATAAAAAGAAAATAATTAAATTACCAATTTAACCCTAAAAATAAAAAAATTATATTAATTTTTAATTGTCAAAAATTGCATGCAAACTCCCAAGTGTGCAAATGGTGCTTGTAAAAAAATTAATATAATTTTTTTTATTTTCTAGGGTTAAATTGGTAATTTAATTATTATTTTTTTATTAATATCTAAACAAAAAAATTATTATAAAAGGGTGATATTGTAAAAATAAGTCAAAAGAAATAAAAAGTAACGGCATGAGTATTAATACTTTAACGGCATGGTTGTTTCGAGACATTTTTAAAAATATAGAGACTAAATGAATACTAATCTTAAAATACATGGGTTAAATGAGCTTTTACCCATTACTCTATTCTGGATGCACTCTAACTTATTTCCGAAGTTTAAAATTTTGAATAGTGTTGCATATCTCAAATTTTTTATCTAAAAAATTATTCAAAATGAAATGATGTTAATAAGATTACAATTAATTCACTTAAATATTATAAAAAATTATCAATCACTCAATTAATGATACATCATTTGAGTTCATTACTCTAAATTCTTTTCCTCCCACTATTTATTACATGTTTTACTTAAGTGAGATGAGCCACATAAAGCTATCACTACGATAGGAGATGACCTACAATGTCAATTACATCTATGACAAGCCCCACACACCACGTTCGTATGACAAACTTGTAATAGAAACTTTTGCTACCAATAATTTATAATAGGCTCATCATTGATTTTTGTTTTCTATTTCAAATTTAGGAAAATGCCGTCACAAAAATTTTGTTGATTAAGAATTTATGATAAACTCGCAAATTGAATTTTTTATTTATTGAGAATTTATGATTGGTTTCTGATATAGTTTTTCAATGTCTAACAATTTTGCGATAAAACTTTTAATTTGTAGTTTTTAAAATTAATTTATTATAGAAGATTAGTTTCATAAAAACGAATAAAATAGCATTTATATTTTAAAGGTTAAAAAAGATCATTCAAACATATACATTCCATTTTCCAATGTATTGTAACTTTATCAAAATTCACATACACATTTAAACTTGAGCTGAAAAAAATAAAAAAATAAATGAAGAAAAACTATCATTTCATTATTCTGGGGAAACAATAATTTTAATGTTTCAAACGGATAAATCGAAGACACAAAATTTTCAAAATTTTAAAGAAATAGAAAAAGAATGGAATGAATGAAGCACAGTAAAAAATAAGGGGATAAAATCAAGCACATACTTTTAAGAAAACTTCTATTGATGTATAGTATATTTCAGTAATACCATCATCTCTAAATTAAAAAAAAAACACAAAATAAACAACTTTTGCAAGACCTAAGAGAAACAAAATGAGCCTTCCCATAATTTAGCGCAAAGGATTCTCAGAATCCTACCAGCGGAAAATTATAGCTTAGTAGCGGTGTATAAGTTGCTTGTACGCGTCCTTATTTAGTGAGTAATAGTTGATTTCAGCCTGTAAAAGAGAAGTCATGCTTATCTGAGCAACTAGACTGAAAAAAAAAAAGAGTAAAAACCATATATTAAATGCACCTTGCGAATTCCTTTTATGGCAATCAAAAGCTTATCACCAATCATATCTTGCAGGATATCATCTTTTTCCAAAGCTTGTACAGATTCTGAGAGTGATGTAGGCAATCTTTGAAGTTTCCCATCGAGACTGGCGGGGTTTGCATCTGCTCATCAACATGTTAAGTACAGTGGAAGTTGGAAGATGTCATAGTGAATATAGGGTCAGTTGGAAGATGTCATAGTGAATAGTATATATAGGGTCACTATTTTCTTTGGCATTACAATGCTATTAATTGTCTGAACAAAGCAGTGAATGAGCAACATATACACAATCACATTATTAAATGCTCTGTTTTCCAGCTCTTCTAATCTTAGGAATACAAAATGAACTGCACCATGCCTTTGGAAACAAAAGCTGCTTGTTATTGAGGGAATTGTCATCATCAATTAAAAACAACATAGAAAGCTGAAGATAGTGAGGTCAATGGCAAAATGAGGATTAAAAGAGTGAAGAAAGAGATAGTAAGTTGAATAAAGATCCTTAAATGACTCTTCATACGTGGATTGATGATACCTCAAGGGTCAGAAACGATATGAACAATAAGAAATAAAAGGAATAGCCCCAAAGGGGAGTCTCTAATGGACTATGCTATCCCACTTCTGAACTCCTCCTTACCTGAATGGGGAGGAGGTTCTTCACTATTGAGTAAGAATCTCTCTCGCCCTTGACCAAAGCATGGGCTCATAGTGAAATTCCGGATCGAAGAGACTCACCCGTAGTAGATAAGGGGGCAAGGCAAGAGGTCTTTATTTGAAAAAGACAGACAGAAAAGAGGATATCTTGTTCCAGAGACAGAGAAGCCAATAAAAGATATTAATCTTGCCACTGGACTATAATAAATCAAACCTAAGACAACATGCGCAAGCAAGTCTATTCGAATGAGATACCAATACAAATACCGTTGGGGTAAGCCAATGGGATACCAAAGGGCTAAGGCAATCCGATAGAGAGATGCCGTTCTTTTGTGCTCTAGCGTAGAGCTCCTGTTACATGAGTCAAAGAACTCGAAGGAAAGAGCTCATCAGCTACTATCCTATCAATGGAGAGTCAATATATGAAAGAAGATACATATGAGCAATGGGTAACGGAGTGTTTCATTGAACTAAACAGGGCAGAAAGAAAAAAAGAAAATGGAAGGGTGGAGATGATTCAAATGGTCATGTTATGCACAATACATACCCTGTCCAATCCCATTTCAAATAACTAAATTTTAAACTTTCAAGTGTAGAAAAACTATTACTCATACTTTTGTTAACAAGTAAGAGGAATTTTCAGATGACAGCCTCAATAACTTGCAATATAACCAATTTAGAAATAATAAATGTAAAGTAGCATGGAATTTTACAGAATTGGCTATAAGAGAGACACTACCTATGGGTTCAGGCAGACAAAGCCTCCGAAGTCCATCAATGCCACTGGCAATTATTGCAGCCAAGCCCAAGTGTGGATTGGCACAGCCATCAAATGATTTTAATTCAAAGTTGCTCACTACACCATCCTTGACCCCTGGCGGGCATGCAGTCCTTAATGGAGCTTCCCTATTTTCTTTTCCCCAGCATTGGTATGCTCCACTCCACGTATTGGGCTGTATTCGATCATAACTACAGACAAATAGCACTTGAAGGGTGAAAAATCACAAAAATCTACGGAAAGCATATTTTCAGTAAAGAACATGAAGCCATCTCATAGGTAGCATACGGTGAACATTCAATTAAACAAGATCAAAAGTTTAAGCCATCAGGAAATGGTCCAATTGTTTATGAACAGTAAGTAGATAATTAAGTATACAAGAACAAAAAGAGTAATGATGTGAGAGTAAAAATTGGTGTATACACTGGTGTATGTGTATAACCAGCCATAGCTTAATATTTATATTTTGATAATTCACTTATTTATAATCTACAGATATTTACAAAATCTAGAAAGTATCATTTCACAATTTCCATGTTAAAACAAAAGTCGTACCTAGATATTGATGGAAAATCAGATTAAAAAAATAGCATATATCAAACTACAGGTTCTTTCTTAATTCATATAATTAACTAACCATCAAACACATTCCTATGAGATCTATCCTCAAAATCAACACAGACCTGATGATAGAGAATAAGTTAGTCACCAAATTATAAAATATCTGTTTAAGCACATGTCATCCCTGTGGGCCAATGCAACAGTTAAAAAAAAAAAATTAAAAGTTTCACGACTCCCACGGAAGTTCTTTAAACACCATAGACAACATGGATGAAAAGAGATAATCATGGTTCCTCTATACATTAAAAGTTCAGTTCAAAGATTTTTGAGGAAACATTTTTCTGATGCATGATAAAGAATGAATCCAATGACTCCCAAGAAATTTCACAGCAGTTTAAAGTTGCATTCATTTTCATGAATATGTACCCATATAAATTACTCCAATTATAATATTTACTGATAAGGTCACAACAAAAGTTATAGCAGGAATTAAAACAATGCAATACTATTAAAGCAACCTGTTTGGTACTGGTGCTGTAAACGCCAAAATGGAAGAAAGATGATGTAGAACACCTGCCATGAACTTCTCCCCAACCGAGGAAATTCCATGTTTAGAGGAACTGTCAGATGCCATAAATACATTTTCTCCATTCTGCCACAAGCTGAGATGCACATGGGATCCAGAACCAATGTCATCTAATGCAAACCTAGACAGAACAAATAGATCATTATGTTATCTGATGAGAACAGTTAGGCTAAAACAAACAGTCAAAATCCCACAGCACTGGGACAGGACAGAAGTCACATGCTTTGATTTTTCCTCAACCAAGTATGTTACATTAGATCACAGATCCAAAATAGGTTGGCAGTTACTTGTCAATGAGTATAAAATATTGCGGGATAGACCTAGAATTTAAATGAGACTTCAAAGTGGAGGTGTCCCCTTGGATAGACACTGTTATAATTTCATTCATAATGGTCTTTCTACCAAATTCTAAATTTTCTCCACAACTTACGTGACTTAAAAATACTTCTACGACACTTTAGAATCCAACATCACAGCTGTCAAGAAACAAGTATTTACCATTATAAGACAAAATCAGACATCGGCCACTGCAGGAAGGGAGATGAATAACAAAAAGGAAATCAGGCACCTACTTTGGAACAAAAGTTGCCAACAGTCCATGTTTCCTTGCAACAGCCCTTACAACTTCACGTGTGAAAATCAAATTGTCAGCAGCTTTTGTAGCAACAGTGTGGCCCAGAGCAATTTCAAACTGACCTTTCCCAGCTTCTGCATGTAACTGCAATAGGAGGTAATGGTATAAACAAGTTGCAGAGCGGAAAAGGATACACACACATACACAAAAGAGATACAGAGAAAAATCGATGAATTAATTTAAACTAAAAGATATACAATTACATAGATAAGAAGTAAGTGCAGATATAGAAAATATACAATTATATAGGAATATGCAAGTTGACATACGATTACCTAATATTATATGCAAACTAAATTTATTGTTCATTACAGAACTGATAAAACTTATCATAAATATATCTACATAACACTAGGTGCATATTGCTCATAAAAAGATAACACCATTAGCAGAGTTATGGACACATAGATGCAGCTTCATTGGCAACAACAATATCATTCTTCTTTCACTATTGAAACAATTCATAAACTTCCAGGCCACAAGAAAATATAAGCTGGATGCAAAATTTGCACACATGGACATGCAACAATCATTTAATTTGAGTTGCGAGTCTCTAATTTTTTATGACAATCCATCTTCCCGCAGGATGCAGATGCTACTTTTAGATCAAAAAGCATACATTAAAAAAAAATAATTAACAATTTTTTTCTCTATCAAGACGGTCAAGAATGTTAACTGGCCAGCTTGATTTCTTCTGAGAGGAGAGAGACATTACAAAGATAGGTCCTTGGTTTCATATCCCTTTTTAAAATAAAAATGCATCATGTGCACGCATGCACAAGTGCATGTGTGTCTGTGCACGTTTACATTTTTCTTGTCCAAGTGTGTACATGTATAGTCTTAAAAATGGAACTTAAAACGTGGGGAGAAGTTCCCAGAATTCAACTGCAATGACAAAACAAATTGAACCTTAATAATGTGAACCACAATTTGACATTCCGATAACAAAAAGAAGACCTTATTTGCACATAGTGAAATCTATGTGCAAAGAGATAATTTTGAATGTGAAATGAGATACTATTGACAAAGAAGGAAAATACTTCCAGAGGTCTTTGGATGCTCACCGTTTGCCCATGAAATTTTGAAATCTTACAGAGGAATTATTTTTCCTTTATTTCTATTTTTTTATTTTTATTTTTATTTTACCTGAGTACTTCTCTGATAGAGATGCATCATTCTAGAGGCCCAAAAAAGTTAAACCACAAGCTAATTCAAATAAAGTTAAACCACAAAGAAATACGAACTAGGTGATTGCATGATAACCAATATCATGAGTTTCTTCTCTTATTGACACAGGAAGTGCTTACAATCACATCGGAAAAAAACATTATTGACACAGGAAAAATACTTTTAGAATGGTCTCTTTTGCATGGTCACACTTTGTCCAGGAGATTTGAGTTTTTACAGTAGTTATTTATTTTATCTTCTCCATAGACACTGCTTCTCCCCAACAGAGATGCATGATTCCAAAGGAATGACAATGATAAAGCACAAGGTAATTCTATCTAACTGATGATGATCAGTAACATCAGAAGTTTCTTCTCTTACCTGTTCCACAGAAATATTCAAGGAGTGAAGGTCAGCGAGGACTTCTTGAAATACAGGGGAAACAGCATCATATCCTGCCGTAGAGCAGTAAGGTGTGAAGTCAATTGGCACCCATTCTTCTTTCCCTTCCCTGCACAAGTTTTTGAACAAATTCAATTACAAATTTAGTGTGCCTAAAAGCTGTTCCTATGATGAAAAGGCTTAGAGACAATAGTTCACATTACCTAAGTACACTCTTCAAGAGGTAAAACTCAATTTCAAATCCTGCATTCAGTACCTGCACATTTGGTGTTCTCAAATTAAGCACCAATATACATAACCTTCACATTTATGGCATAAATATGTTAGATACCAAATTAAACTCCTCTTTCAGAAGTCTTGAAACTTTTCGTAGAGCCTCTCTTGGGCAATATTCCCACGGTTCACCAGGTTTAAGATGCATGTCAGCCATAATCATCTCCTCTTGTTTTTGCCTATTCAGTAAGAGAATAATATCAATAATAATTAATGTTAATAGTTCCGATAAAAGCAATTTCATGTAACTATCAGTTAAGCACTTAAATGCTAAATTAAACATATAGAAACTATCAGATATCTTATGGGTCAAAATTCAAGATGCCAAATCTAAATACCAAAGTTATCCTGGAAAGAATCTGTACCATGGAATTCTCCATCTAGTCGATAAATCAGGCATCAATCTGACCTCACCAGTTCCAGACAGATTTGTCCCATCAGCTGGACCATCAACAGCTGAAGTCATTCCCATACATGCAAATGTCAAACCAACACCATATTTCGTAACAATATCATTGAAGCGCTTTATTGGAACAACCTGAAAGTATATACAACAAATTTGAGATTCTATGAAACAAAATAGTCTAAATTTTACCTCATTGGTTCTAAATAGTTATGTCAAAATTCCTTCAATAAGTTTATCTCTAAAGTCTACAACAGAAATGACACTGTACCTAACATATTATAATTGAGTTAACTGCAAGAAACAAGAGTCAACCTAAAGGAAATATCCGTGAACTGGCCGAACCTATATTATCTGAATAGTAAAAACTGAGAAATAACTACCCTGTCATAACAAGCAAAGCTTATTCAAGCCAAGCCATACAATTAAACTTGAATCATTGACTACTAGAATCAAAGAGGTCTTTGAGATGGATTTGTCTGTTTCCAAACATCATATTAATTTCAAGTACTCAAAATGTCAGTAATAAAAGTATAGAACAAGCTAATCAACAATTCCCAATATGAAGGCTCTTCAATAGTATTATGTTTTAAAATTTTTTGAGCTCATTGGGCTCCAAAAAGTACCTTAAAACATCTCACTGATACTTTTTTCGAAGAACATTTTTCAATGTATCATTCCTTCTAAACCGCAACAATCCACTTTCATTCAGCGCACAATCATTTAATAGAAAATGATCTGAACAAAACAGTTTCTTTAACTTCTACTCCTCTATTTTTCCTTTTCTTGTATCTACAAGAAACGGACATGAAACCGAACCTATATTATCAAACAAATTCCTTTAATAAGCTTACAACTGTGCATCCTAAATAAGAGCAGTCATGGATTATAATGCTTGGCATGGCAATTTAGAGAGATGAGACAAAATGACAAGCCAGTGACACCAAACAACTTTTTTGATTTACAAAATATAAAGAATCAAGTAACTTACATTTTAAAGATATAAAAATTAAGTGTTGAATTCCTTTATTCTCACAGATTATAACTTAGGCAATGCATGAATACCATTAAGTGTGGTCACTGTTATTTTGTTGCTTCTATGCTACATAATAGTTATATATACATAACATTCGATGATTTAGGCACTCAAAGCCTATATGGGAACCAGAGACAGGCAGGCAACTGTAAAGGACTTCCTTGGTAAAAAGGGTAATGGTCACAAAAACATTTATAAGGGGGGAAAAGAAAAAGGAACTTTGTATTCACATTCAACACCATGGCACTTTGACACCAAAGACACTATTAAGAAAATCTTTCTGGCTGACAATAGTTAGACGTTAAACTTTCTTTTTCCACTTCTTTTAACTATTGCCCATTGGAAAATAAATCTCCTCCCCACCCATGTGAATGGGACTTGAACCCCAAACTTTTTATACACCATGCAAGAGGTTTTACTAATTAAACTAATACGTACATTTTTACTTTCTTCTAAATATATAACTATACTTTTTCCTTAGAATCACGATAGTACAAAAGAAACTCACACGACATCTGTGTTGTCCAGAAGCATCAACCCAGATAACGCGAACAAGCGAAGCATCACTTTCAGAGGCATCAGACTTCTTCAAATAGATTTGATGCATATCATCCTTTGAAGCAAACTCCTTCACTCCTAAATTAATCTTGTAAAACTGAGCAGCATTTTGAGCAAAGATGTCTTTAGCTACTTCAATAGCTTCACCAACCGAGAGATCCCCATCAATGCATGCATCACGTAGAACAGAGAAGACAACTTCACGTGCTCTTTTAGCACCTAAAAGAAACAGCAACAGTCTGAATCAATTATAGTTGAAGGTAAATTTGTTTCAACCCAATCTGAAAATATTAATGCATATCAGTAAAACCTCTCTATAGACAGAATGTGAGGACCAGCTGATTTTATTACTAAGAAGAGGTTATAACGCAATAGAGATGTAGTTACAAAATTATTATTTTGAAATTATCCTTAGTACTAACATATGGTTAATGTCAAATCCAATGCATAAATGTTCATAAAAGAGATAAATATAGCTTCAAAAAACTAGTACATATAATAATGTAGTGTTCGGAATATGCAAGTTATCTTATATGTCCAAACATTTACATTTTCTTTTATGTTTTTCTCTCAATGTAAATCCTATAAATACTATAAAATGATTTGGTAACAACTCTAAAGAATATATCATTATCCCAAACAAGTTTAGAAAAATAATTTACTCCATCCTAAACCTAAAATGTAACCAAAAATATATATTTTGCAATAAGCAGATAATTATTACTATGTGGAGGCAAGTTTCATAAGATGGGATCTAGAAAAATTATAACTTATTACAACGTGGAGCTTATTCTCATTTATAACTGACCTAATTGGAAACAGAATTTTTTATGATTACATGAAGGTTATTCTTATAGAGAGTATCACTATAGGAAAGAATAAGAATCAAGAAAAACAATCTTAAAGGATTATAAGTTTGACACAATGGAGAATGCATAGATTAAAGGCACAATGGAGAACAAAACCTCTCACACACATGAAGCAAAACTAGAGAAACCATCTTGCCAAGGCTAGAAATCAATAATTCTGATACTTAAACATACCTAAGAAGTAAGTTTCGGGAGACGCATAGGCATCGGTGCTGAACATGACCTGCAATTTTCATTATGATTAACAATAGTTATTAGTAGAAACTACACAAAACTGTGCACATATAGATTAGGCAAACCATTTTCATCACATTATCATAACACTCAGGACACAATTTCTGATAACATATTTAAAACAAGCAGATAAAGGTTCTTAAAACAAAATATATATCTTGGAAGTAAAATCTTCCATAACTGACTAGAAATACTTTTTTTTATCTTCGTCAAAGAATTTCCAAGCTAGACATGCTTACTACACATGGTTATCTTTTACTCAAGCTCCTGTACATATCAATTTTCTCTTCAAATATGTTTCACCTTCTTTGTTGGGGCTAGCTCCAAAAGTTCTTTGATTGATGATATCATCCCTTGAACGCTAAGTTTGGGAATCGCCAACCCAAAGTCAAGGTACACCTGGAAAGGAAGGCTTTGAATTATTTGCCAGAAATTTGTAACCTGAACATTGGAAACATTTGAGCAAAGTAAATGATTCACTGGATACTGAAAGATTTACCTGCTGGTAAACAGAGGCTAGATACGAAGCTTCCTTTGAAAATGGATAAGATGCATGTAATAAGACGAAACGACATTTTGAAAACCTCTTGTCCTCAAGAATTGCTCGAAGATGAAGGGGATTAGACAAGCGTAAATCTAAATCTTTGTCTCCAAAGCTGATTGTGGAAGAAAAAAAAATTGTAACAAATAAAGACCCAATAAAGAAAAAGATCATACCAGCTTACTGATCTACTGATAGCTTATCATAGGAAAAGGAAATATAACTTGAAAGGAAGGAAGATGCCTGGGAATTCACACAAGAGAACCAAGCAAAATTTAGTCAACCTCCCCTCCTAATTGATCAAGACTACTGGTCATTTACATGTTTCCTGTAATTGATTTCAACATCCATGCAAGAAAGCGCTCCATCTAAAACATTTAAATTTAGAGCTTAAATATAGAGAGACTGCACACTTGAATGTCCCACACAGCCATCACTTCCAGATTTCATATCTTTCCTATATGTTTCATCCATTAATCAGAGAAGCAATTTAACAAAATAAATGTTTTTCTCACCCTGTGTGTATTTGCAATGGCAAGTCAAGGAATTGAGCAACCTCCAAACTACTTACGAAAATGTAGTCAATAAGGCTTTTGTTTGTGATGTGGACAGGCTTTCCAGCTGGAGAAAGACAATGATTATCATGTCTTCCAATAAATATGGAAAATCTACAATCAACAGGCTATATACTCACAGTGTAAATCTTCAGCAAGGCCTTCCTCAGCATCTTTTTTAGTGACATGAGGATTAATTTCTAAGCCTGAACGGTATGCAGCTATGCTTTTCAAGCCAACAATTTTATTAGCAGCCGTAACAGAGACTGTAAGGAAACCAAGCAGTGAAGATCTTCCTGTATATATCTAAGGGTCTACTTGGTGTTTGGTATTAAGGACTGTGAAAAAAAAAAAAAAACTCTAGCTGTGAAATAAAAGTTGATTGTGCTTGGCAAAAATGACTAATAAAGGTTTTATAACTCTTTTATCAAACACCTATTGGATAAAATCACTTTAACTTAAAAGCCATAACTGCAAGTGTTTACCAACTCTTTACAGTCGTGGTTTTAAAGCAACAGCTCCCCAACACCAGTACCAAACGGACCCTAAATCTAAAACATCGCAAACCAATCATCTACATTGTCAAAGTATCTAAAAGGATATGACCTCAACTGTTTCAAAAATGTTTCAATGAACACATCCAATGTCCAAATAGTTCCATCTGGACTCGCCTGTACTGACACAAAATAAGAAATTATGCGGCATACTTTAAATCTCCTATTAGAAGTGAGAGAAAAAAAAAGTTGAAAAATGTAGCTCACTTGATCGAGAATCTCCTCAGCAAGACGTTCAATTCTCAAAATTCTACCGACGAATGGAACAAAACCTTTATGCCAGTCAAGCCCATGCTTCTTGTCCAACTTGAGTCCATCGTCAACGAGTACAGCGGAGATGTTGGCAGCTTCGAAGCATATTGAGCAAATGGATTGCAATCCTGCGGCTCTGCGATATTCTTCAACAGCTTGCAGGGATGAATCGCAGCCATACAGCTCAGCTATATTTTTCAAATTTCTCTGCCATAAAAAAAAAAAATCGGAGCAATAAAAAAAAGAAAAAAGAAAAAAGAAAAAGAAGCCTCAACAGTTGAATAGAAAGAGAGGAGTAAGAACCTTGAAGGATAGGGAGTATGGTGCGTAGGATAAGGCGGGACCGCTGGCTTCCGAGAAAGATTGGATGAAAGGAAAGCTTGAGTCCAAGGAAACTATGTTATGCGCGTGGCCGTCCACTAACTCTATATTCTCCACGAATTCTCTCAACTCTTCAAACTCCATTCCTCGCCTCGGTTTCTTGTTCTTCTCTGAGTTGAAAGAGTCCGCGTCAGAATCATGTGTAATTTAACGGTGACAATGCGGTGCCGTCTGCAGTGGAAGACTGAATTAATTAATAATATAATATTTGCATTGGTAGACATTAACAAGGCATGAGCATTGACTACTCTGTTGCCATTACTCGCATCATGTCCCCGCCAAGGGTTCGCCTAAGTTACATTCAATGTAACTTACGGCCAGCATGTAAATATTCATCTAGCCCCCTATACTCTATGTTATTTATACTTTATTCTTAAGTATTATAAAACTTTCGGATTATAAGATTTTATATAACCCCTTATGCTTAATTTTATTTTATTTAAATCTTAGAGTTTGAATTCACCCCCTATAATTTTAAATTTCCAAAATAACCTCTATTTAATTAAAAAACATAATTATTATCAAATGAATTATAATTATAACTATTATTCTATTATAATCATAAATATAATTATATTTTTTAAAATAGATTATTATTGTTATTATTAATAACAAGAATAAAAAGTGTTATAATTAATTAATCTATTAACAATAATTAATAATAATATTTCGTTAAATTGTTAATAATAATAATAATTAATGATAATTATTATTAATAATTAATTTTTGACTAATAATAACAATAAAAATAATTAAAATATAAAATAAAAATTATGATAAAAATTAATGAATGATTTTATAACAATTGGTGATAATTTAACTCATTCAGATTTTGATTCTAAGACAAAGTAAATACATAAATTGTAATAAAGCTCATTTTAATTACGATTCCTACAGTTCAAGCAAATAAATTATTCAATTAGATCACTCTATATTATTTACAATTTATTCATAAGTATTATGAATTTTATAGTGCATTCACTAAATAGGAATCAAATTTAGTTGGAAACATAATGAATTACAATCAGAATAGATAGAATTAAAATAAGGAATTAGAATCAGAATAATTTATTTACNATTATTATTATTAACAATTTAACAAATTATTATTATTAATTATTGTTAATAGATTAATTAATTATAATACTTTTTATTCTTGTTATTAATAATGAAAATAATAATCTATTTAAAGAATATAATTATATTTATGATTATAATAAAATAATAGTTATTAATTAAATGGAGGTCATTTTGAAAATTTAAAATTATAGGGGGCGAATTTATACTTTAGGATTTCAATAAAATAAAATTGAGTGTATGAGATTAAACGAATTTTATAATTTAAAAATTTTTATAATACTTATGAATAAATTATAAATAATATAACATATAGGGGGCTCAATGAAATTGTACATGCTGACCGTACGTTACATGAAACGTAACTTAGGCGGACCCGTCCGAACAATTATGAATCTTTTTACTTCCCTTTCGTGGGGACAGATACGCCAAAAAGTACGGGCAATGCTGAGTAATTAGAAATGACATCTTAGTTGGAACACTGACATTGTACCATTTTATGATTTACGTTCAGTTGACCGATATTTGAGCTTTTAATATATTAATTATCTCCTTACATAAATTTTAAAAATGAGCTTATTTTAAAAAAATAATGAATAAATTTATAAACTTAAACAACCTACTCTTATTAGATAGTATTTATTTTTAATATGAAATTTAAATAAAATTGAATTTTTCTAAAGTGTGAGTGAGTCTGAATACGAATATAAGTAACACCTTATTTACTTTTATAAATAAAAAAATTTTGAACATGATTATTTGATATTTATATCTTTATAAATAAAAAGATTAGATTTTATGATTTAAGAAATAAATATTTTTATAGATATATTTTTGTAATACAACATTAACTTCTCATTCAGATTTTTTTATTAAGATAAAAGTCATAAATTTTTTTTTCTATTTGAATATAAATGTCCAAAAATCACACATAAAATTGAATTTTGAAATATCCCTAAAAAAATATTAAAAAGAAATAATCACGTCTAATATTTGAGTTTTGATGACAAGAATTTGAAAACTAATTTAAAATAGAAAATATAATTGTGTCATTATTTGGATAAATAAGTCAAGAACTTTAACATTAACCCGATATTGAAAAAAATATGTTAACCCGAACTCAGCCCCTTTAATAATCATGTTAAATTTGACGACTCATCCCCATTTATTCGTGTCGTGTTCGTGTCGAATAATTTAGTTATGTTAAATTTTACCAGCTCTAAGTATCATAATATATCTCTCGTAATATATAATTCAAGAGTGTGTGCTGATAGGGTTTTCTATCAAATTCATCTCTACCTATACAACTTATTAAGCTTCTATAACCACCACCATTAAACAATTTATAAATTAGGTATAATCATATTATTATATTGATTTTGGAACTTATAAAATGGTGGAAATGACTTTTGTAACCCTTATCTCATAATTCATCATATTAATCAAATATATTAAGAGGTTAAAATACTTATAAGATAAAAATTAGGTCTAACTATTTTACAACAGTGTGATAAATTTTCATATAACCCCTTCCACTCATTTTTTTAAAATTTATTTTATAAGTATTAAGATAATTTTTATTTGCATCCATAGGCACATTTAAGTTAGCACCTTATATTATTTCATATTTACAACTTCTTGTTCTATGTTGTACCTTAAATCACAATACCCTATCTTTACTATTTTGAGACTGAATCATTGACATATTTAATTTAAAACCTTATACTTTGTTTTTTTTTATCACAATTTATTTTTATTTTTACATCCACTATCAAATTTCATTAACACTTTACACTCTTTCTATTTACAAAGTTTTTTCAATAAATATTATGGTATTTTTTTTATGTTCATAACAAATTATGTAATCTCAATACCTCTATTATAAAAAGTAATATAATTATTCATACTCTTATTTTATCATGTTATTTAATTCGCAATGTATACATAAATAGCTCAAGTTCTTATTGATCTAATGATAAGAAAACATAACAATTTCATAACAAAATAATTTTCTCTCAATGTTTTAGTTGCCAAACAGCAGCTCTTCATTCAATTTACATTTGTTTCTCGTTTGTAGAGCCAGAATGGCTAGCTCTAGCAATTTCAATGCAAATTCAAACACAATTACTACAAATCAAACACCAGAAACAATTTTTTCTTTCAACACTCCAATCAATTAGATTGATCTAATTACATGATCTTGCGTAATATTGTTCTTCCTCCCACAAGAACAAATCACCTTTATGGTTACATCACTAGAGAGAAAGAAGCTCCAAATTTATTCAAAGCTTCATCAAACTATGCTGGAGCAGCATCTGGATCTATTGAACAAATTGAGAATCTTGAATACATACATGGATATCATAGGATCAAATGCTTCTTGGCTGGTTGCTTAACTCCATTAGTAAAGATATATTAAATCTTGTTCTTCCTAAACCACTCGGCTCAGCCCGAGTGGCCAGGGCTGCTGCCCTCCAACTTGGAAGGCAGCAGTTCGAACCCCCACAAAAGCATTGTGGGGGTATTTCCTTTCTCAATTAATTTGAGTGAAGGTAGTCTTTTCCCTTATACATGAGTGAGGAGTAGACATCCCTCAAATATTTGTGAGGGTTAAAATCTGGACAGAGCTCCATTAGCATTGATGTAAGTTGGTCCCAGTAATTGTCTGATTTGTAAATATCAGTTATAGTCTCATGTAATATGTGTTGTAATCTGAGCAATAGTCTCATGTAATAAAAAAAAATCTTGTTCTTCCTATCTGGGCTTCTTTCGATGTCTGGAAGACTTTGGGAAAAAGTTGGGAGTGCAATCTCATGTTGGAGTGCATTACTTCTTCAACTTAGGTATGAGATGGATGTTCTAAGTAGGGGTCGACATCGTGTCCGTTCGGATTGGTATTTGGTACAAACCAAAAATTTCTGTTCGGATTGTATTTATTTTAAATAACCAAAAAAATGGAACAAAAAAGCACCAAACTGTTATTGAACCAAAAATATCGGATTTGGTTCCAATTTGGATTTTCAGATTTGGACCTTATTAAAAAAATTAAAAATTTGCGATGATAATCTTATTCTTTGCAGATTTCATCATATTCTTTCAATGATCTTTGTTATAGTAGATCAAAAACAATAAAAAGTTTATAAACCAAAGAACATTTTTAAATTATTAATTCAAAATAGAATCTAGACATAATAAACACTAAAAAAAGAAAATACATACTAATTTTTTTTACACCAGTACAACAATAAAACAAAATAAGCAAAAACTCAAATTTGCAAAAGTTGAAAGGTGGATGATGAATTCATGAAGCAGCGGTGGACGGGAAGCACAGTTGCAGACATGACGGTGGAGGCATGGGCTGGTGGCCTTCGCCCATGAGGAATTATGGTTCCTAGGTTTAAGGTAGGGATGTCAATGGGGCGGGTTTGGGTGGGGATCATGATCCATGAATCCGTACTCGATTTAGAATCAATCCCCCGAACCCGCCCCATACCCGAAAAATTGTAATGGGGATTGTTTGGGTATATCCCCGAAAATTCCCGAATTGAGTGGAGATTAAAATGGGGACTCGATCCCCATTTTTTAAAATAATAATTTCTAAATATTTCAATTTTTTTAAATAATAATAATTCTAACAACCTCCATATTTAGAAATAAAATTACAAATAATCAAATTTCATATTAGAAATAAAATTACAAGTGATCAAATTTTAACAACCTCCACATAAATAAAAACATAATAATTTTAAGCCTTCAACATAATTACAAATGATTAAATTTTATACGACAAATCAAAATAATTTTAAGTCTTCAACATAAACTTGTAGCCATCACCATTGATGGACATTCTAAGATTCTTCATAAACCTATAACAACATAAACAAAAAATAATAATAAAAACATGTTTTAACAATTCAACTTAATAAATTCTTGACAAGATAATATAAACTAAAACTATATACCTCTACAACCTCTACATCTGTTTCAATCTCTGGCTCCTCATCAAGAATCTTGGCATATGCTGGAGAGGTCGATGCCACAATTACTTAAAAAATATAAATATAAATATCAAGTTAATTATTAGTTAATTTAAATAAATAAAAATACAAAAATTAAAATGCAAACCATATACCTCCACAAAGAGCACGTATCCAACTTTGACTACACATCAAAGCCTCCAATGTGCTTAGATGAAGTCTATTGCAATATGGGCTTACAAATCGACCACCAGTGCTGAAAGTAGATTCATAAGCAACAGTGGTAACTGAAATAGCCAAAATATCTCTTGCAATTTGAGACAATATATGATAGTTACCACCATTCACCTTCCACCAAGCTAAAACATCAAATTCTTCCTCAACATTAAATGATACTAACTTTTCACCCAAATAAGTGTCTAGTTCATCCTTTACTTCCTCATTACCAACATTAACCAAACTAGTAAACCCCAAAATCTATTCAGTTGAACCCTTATAGGAACCCAAACTCGGCATAGAATGAGAAGTACTTAAAGAACTAGAACTATATCCTGGAGAACTAGCAGCTGATGCATATCTAGCTTTGTACTCTTTCACTATACTTTGACAATCACCATACACTATCTGGACACGAGAAGTAGCATCATCCCCATAAATCATGGAAAAGTAATATTCAACCAACCTAATTTTGAACCTAGGATCAAAGATACATGCAATAGACAATATTCCACTCATGTCATGCCAATACTTATCGAACTTTTCAATCATTTTCTGTGCCATGATTCCAAATTCATCATACCTAGGAGTTGAAACACATTCATTCAGGCACAATCTAATATCACACACATGGCGCATAAATAGACTAGATGTTGGGTAACTAGTACCAGAAAATAATGCTGTACAATCATAAAAACATTTCAAATCATTTTCTAAGGCACTAGCCAATTGCCAATCATGCTCACTAGGCAAACACTTATACTGTCCATCAATATTCTTCAATCGAAAAAAAACGTTCTTATAATGTAATGCAGAGCATATCATGAGATAAGTAGAATTCCACCTAGTTGGAAGGTCTTGTACTAGTTTTCTACCAGAAGTAATGCCTAATTTACGTGCATTCTCATCAAATGTCGATTTCATTTTAGTTGATCCTGACCAAAAAATAACACTCTCACGAATGTTTGGAATTAGATCACCAATCACACTTAAACCATCCTTTACAATCAAATTTAGAATATGGGCACAACAACGAACATGAAACTTTTGTCCACCCAAAATGAGATCATTTTTATCTAGTGCCAACAACATAAAATCAATCATGCGATCATTAGTAGCAGCATTGTCAACAGTTATGGAGGATAACTTACGCTCAATGTTGAGCTCCAATAACGAACCCATCAACTTATCACAAAGCACTTGGCCTGTGTGAGAACCATGCACTTCCAAAAAGCTAAAAAAAAAAGATCATTAACAATTAAAAAAAAATCAGATTGATCATTAACAATTAAAAAAAATAAGATTGATTATTAACAATTAAAAAAAATAAGATTGATTATTAACAATTAAAAAAAATCAGATTGATTATCAACAATTAAAAAAAATCAGATTGATCACTAATAATTAAAAAAATCATAACAGTAAGAATTTTACCTCAAAAGTATGCTCCGTAATGCCCAAACATCGTTAATAAAGTGTGCAGTGATTGTCATATATGCTTTTGTTTGATTTTCCGCAGTCCACATATCAGTTGTAATGGCAATTCTAACTTGAGTTTGCTCCAATACATTGATATATTTGGCCCTTTCACACTCATACATGTCTAAAATCTCCTTTTTGATAGTATTTCAAGACACCGGCTTCCACAATTAATTTAGAGAAGACATAACATCCCTCAGACCCTGATGCTCTACAATGCTCAGAGGGTACTCATGCATGACAATAGCACGTGCCATTTTTCTCCTTATAACATCAGGATCAAAATGAGTTTCTACTGCAGTCTTCCCTTTTTCACCAGCAGCTTTCTTTGCTGGTGGGAATTCTGTGGCCTCTATTTCCTTTTTCACTTGACATGTCTTCAAATGATCGTGCAAGTGCTTTGTTCCATCACTACTCTTTGCTACCAATGCATTTTTACAATAATTACAGACAACCTTATCAATCAAGTTAATTTTTTTCTTCTCGAAATGATCCCACACAATTGACCTCAACCTTCCTCTACGTTGCAACCCACCATGAGTAACACTAGCGGCTGATTCACCTTGAGTTTGATTGCCTTCATCATCCATTAAGTGTGGTGTGGGCAAAGAACTTGACATATTAAATGTCGAACCTACAATCAAGCTAATAAGCAAAATTTAAAAATGAAAATAAAACTAGCATTTTACTAGAAGCAAACAATTAAGAACTATGCAGATACAAAACATTAAATCTGATTTAAAACCAACTAGTACTAAGATATTTAAAAGATAAAATACAAATACTCACTTATTCTTTGGCTGCAACGAACATTTACTAATTAAGCATCTATAATACTTATCTCTCTTCATGTACTGGATTTAAAACGAACATTTACTAAATAGAAACTAAACCAACCTCTCTTTGACCACAAAATGTTATGGTTTTTTTAAAGTTGAATGCAACAGATTCGATTACCAAGTATCCAAAAAATAAAAAATAAACAACCACACCAATCTCGTCTAAAATATTGATCTCTCTGTTGGGAGTTGAGACATGCATGGCTCTTGTGCAAGGCAACACACTTGTTGATTTGCAAAGAATATTATTACCCAAGTTTGTCAATACCTCAATTTGGCATGTTTGTAAATATCCTTTTACCTGATTCTGGAAGCCCAAATCTTAAGTGCTAAACTAGTTTCTTTACACCTCTAATGGTTGCTATTCAAATAATTCATGTGTTCCAAACCTAAAAAAAAAAGGGGTTCTGTAAATTGTTTTGTGTCACTTGTCTATCATTTTGGTTCCCTCACGTATCTGCCAAAAGAAAAGAAAAGCAAGCAGGCAATATGCAAGCAAGCAATTAAACCCTGGAAATTTAACACAGAGCTAAAAGAAAAGCAAGCGGGCACTATGCAAAATAGAATCAGACTAAAAAATCCTGACTACCCAAGCAATAAAATAATTAAACCCTTAAAGTTTCAGTTGATAGCACAGGCAAACTAATAAAGCTAATATTACTGACAAACAAATTGCAGCCAGTATCCAAAGGAAGTGCTAAAAATGACAATTAGATGCAACTCAATGACTTATTATTGACAAACAAACACATGCACAGAGACACCCAAATAAATGAAACCAGATGCAATTCGAAATAAATAAACAAAGAAAGAAAAGTAGAAAAGGCAAAAACCTTGCTGCAGGAGAACCAACAGGTGCAACTGAGTGTTGGTCGGTGACGACGAACTGTGGCAGCTGACCGGCTGTTAGTGACGATGGCAGCTCATGAACTGTTAGGGTTTCTTTTGGGGGAAAAAAATTGATTCGATGGCATTACAATTTCTAATTTCAAAGTTTAAAATATTATATTTTTTTGTTTTTGTTTTCGGGTTGAGTTAGGGGATCCGGAAAATCCCCAAACCCGAACCTGAAAAGTTTTGGGGTTTTAGACCCATACCCAAATAGACCCGAATTTATTTTCAGACTTTTTCGGGGCCCTATACCCGCCCCAAATTAATCGGGGCCTCGCGGCTTTGGAGCTCTGCGGGTATTGTTGCCAACTCTAGTTTAAAGTTTTGAGATTGAGATTTGTGAGGGGCGAATTTGATTTTAGGGACTAGTGGTTGTATTAGAGAAGGGATTTATGAGGATTTTGATTTTGGCTGCTAGGTATTATTTCATTTGTGAGGGTGTGAGGATTGAATTTAGGGCTTACAGTTGGGTGAGAAAATGAGAAATGAAGGGTTTGCTTTTATGCGAAGGGTTTGAGTATATATATATATATATATATATATGTTATGGTGTGTGCATAAGTATAATAATAATAATGTGTTTTCACCTCTCAAATAATGTCACTAGCATGTTTTAAATCTAAAATTAATTTATTTGATTTTTAGATTTAAAATTTTGAATTGAAATTGAACTAGAATATTCTTTTTTATACTAAACCAAAGTATTCAATTTTTTCTAAAAAAATTATCGAATCGAAACTGCAAAAACTAAATCGAACCGGTGAGTTTTTAGTTCCGGTCCGATTTCTACTTACCCTAATTCGGAGGAAGGAATCTCTACTCCGCTTAAAAAAGAAAGCAATAGTAGAAAACTAGTTTACGCTTGCAATTCAATTTTTGAGAATATTACAATAGATTTTTAACGGACTAAAAGCTGGTAATTTAGATATAGCTACTTTCATAACAACCAGCAAGTTAGACTATGATGATGGTTATTTTTTACTTATTACTCTTAAAACTAAAGTTGAACAAAGTCAAAATGCAAGGCATATGTTCAATGGCAATTATGCTAACTTGCCTAACTATAATAACTATCATATGATGAATGCCTTTTATGCACAAATAAGAGGTAATGCCAGGAAGGGAGGTTATACAGAAGGTTTTTAGGGGAACTATAGTGGCCATTCAGGTGGCAAAAATGATTCATTAAGTAAGAGGATTTTCTTCTGAAACTGGTCATTTTTGCAATCATGGAAGTGGTCACATGATGATAGGAAATAATATGTCTGCTCTCTTGACAAAAGGTTCTTTTGGTGCTCTTTTACTTAGTAATGGTAATTTGTCCTCTATTGAACCATAAGTCTCAAGCAGTGATGAATCAATGCCCATTTGCCAAATATATTTTAAATCATGGCGTACAACTGCTAAATATTATCATAGATATATAGAGAATTATATACCTCAGTCACCAAGACATTTTTGTTAGAATCCAAAATCTGCTTACATCACTAATTATGAACCTACATATATGAATTACTACATAAAAAAAGATGATCCATGGCCTATGAATAATTATAGATACCAATGTCATACTCTAAAATGTCAAACTTGCATTTCCTTCTAGACCATCCTATATACTTGACTTTACTAGCTTGCCTAGAGCTGGAGCTGCTTATGTTTCAAACTTTGAAGGACCTGCAAATGAAGGCTAGTACTTGAATAATGGTGCTATTTATCACTTGGCTAATAACATGTCTAACTTGAATGTTAGAGAAGAGTTCAGAGGTAATGATGAAGGCTTACTAATAACTCATATTGGTGATCTTTACCTTATATTCAAAGGCTCTAAAATGTATCATGCATACACACACATTGAACTTAAATATATATTGCTTGTTTCATCCATTACAAAAAAGTTGTCCAATATTTCTAAACTACAACTGACAACAATATTTCTGTTGAATTTCTTAGTTTATTTTGTGTTGTGAAGGATTTATTGAAGGGCTAGGTTCTGATGCATGGAATTATTGAGAAAAGATTATTTAAACTGTTGTTCAAACCTTTATCTTCTTCTAATTTCACACCTTATTCATTTTTGTCTCAGAGTCAAATCAATAAATCTCTGTCAATGTTATCATTAAGTCATTTTACTTTTTATATGCCATCTGTAACTGGCATTAGTTCTTAAAAAACTTGTTTGCAATTAGTGCTGATATGTGTTATGGTTTTGTTAATAAAATATCTCTATTGCATAGAAGATTTGGTCATCCCAATTCACAAAGTTTGTTGCATTTACTAAAAATTAATCATGCTGATAATCTCTCTGCAACCATTTGTAGACAAGCAACACAACACTTTTGTGAAGCACATTAATTGGGGAAATTCTATACACTTTATTTTCCCATTACAAAAATTAAAACCAAATATGCTTTTGAGCTTATTCATGTTGATTTATGAGGACCTTTATTATAGAAAACTATAAAAGACTCCTTTTGGTAGTATTAACTCTGATACCAAAAGAGAACAATTGAAATAAGACAAATATGTTTATTACAAATAGAGAATATAAGAGTAAGTATTGGGATTGATGATTCAAACTCTACTTAGGAGTCTCTTTTTATAGGCTCCAAGGGAATCTTCTTTTGCAGGATATATTTTATCTTATTTACTACTTTATATTACATCACACAGTACATCCTTATCACTAAAGAATATTACTTTACAACTCATTAAATATTACATGGGACTTCTTACATCTGTCACTTATTTATTAGCTAAGGCCTTCTCAAAGGTTTACCATCTCATATCAAGGATGGCTAAAAAGCAAGTGACATTCTTATCTCTAAAGAATAGTGCTTGAAGCCCAATTCTGATAGCACTAAGATGCAACTCTTTGTAATCTTTATTCATGTATCTCTTGATGTCTTGAGGAGAAAAAATAGGGAGATAGGTTTCTCTAGAGCTGGAAGAGATAGAGTGTACAAGAACTTAAGAGGATTTATACACATATTTAAGTTTGGATTGTTTGAAAGGAACAACAAAATTTTTGGAAGAGATTAGGGTATTTACATCATAGAATTTGTAGGGATTTAAATGATTATATCTAAAAGGTTGGATGGCTTTTTGATTGTTTTCTTTTTAGGTTTCAAAATGAAATTTTATTATGGAAGAATCCACCATCTTTTTAAAGAACTGAGAAATCCAACTATTAGCCTCATGGTAGATGCTTTTTTTAGTAAGATGCAGTGCTCTCTGGCATTCTCCTTCATACCATGCTAGCATCTATTCAAAGCATGCAGCTCCGTCTTTAGGTTTTATATTGTCAATATTCTAGAATGTTTTTATTGTTAGAGCATGCGGAATTTGCACATTTGTTTCCCATTTTTAATTATGAGGACCTATGGTTCCTATGGCGTCTTAGTTGTTGATGAGGCTTAAGCTTGGGAATGCACTCCTAGTTCATATGTGGACTGTCTGAACCTTCCGGTGGTATCAACATATGTTGATGCTCTCAGGATGTAAGGCTAGTCTTCCATCATGATTTGATTTAGTGAGGAAGATTCTAACTTAGAGGTATTGCTTGAATAATCAATTTCTCGTCTAGTTGTCTTTATGGGCCATGGTTGTACTAGTGGCATCTCATAACTTCTCCAGAAGGCTTTGGGATTGTTACATGAAGAAATTTCTTCCCAAATATGTGCTAGTTTGGAAGACTTATCTCTTTTCTAGGATATTTCTTTTGTTTTTGAAAATATACTTGCATTCCTCTCAATGTTCTTTGTATCTCTTCTTCAGAGGCTACTCTCGTTGTTTTGAACTTAGTGATCTTCCTGGGAAGCTCATGGAACTCAGATAGTTGGACTTTAATGGTTTCTAAGAGAAGAGGTTTATACAGATCTAAAGTAAAATTTGGTTCGACCTAGATGATCACATGCCATTAATTAAGACCTACTTCCACTGCTAAAATTAAGGCCTTCTCAAAGGTTTACCACCTCATATCAAGGATGACTAAAAAGCATGTGACATTCTTACCTTCAAGGAATAGCGGTTGAACCTAATTCTGATAGCACTAAGATACAACCCTTTGAAACCTTTATTCTTGTATCTCTTGATATCTTGAGGAGAAATAATAGAGAGATAGGTTTCTTTGAAGTTGGAAAATATAAGTTCTATAAGAACTTTAGAAGATTTATACATAGATTTGTGTTTGGGTCGTTTGAAAGGAACAACACATTTATGGAGGAGATTAAGGTATTTTCATCATATAATTTGTAGGGATTTAATGGTTCAGATATGAAAGATTGGATGGCCTTTTGATTGTTTTCTTCTTGGATTTCAAAGTGAAAATTTATTATGGAAGAATGGGTATTTGAAGAAGAAGAGGAAGCTTTCATATTAGAAGTACGCATTTCAAACTGAGTTATATTCTGGTTGCCCATGGTCTTCGACTACCTTGACTGGGGTCTTAACATCCAAGAGGATACACAGTAGACTTCTTTTGTTAGTGATAAGCTTAAAACACACAACTTTCTTTAGTCTTATAACTGGGCACCATACTTTTCAAAAGAATTTTTTCTATATATCTCTTAGTTGAATAACCTGATCTAGAAACATGATTTTTTGATTTTCTATAATATTTCTAATGTGGAAGATCCAACTTAATGGCAACCACAGAGCATACTTTATTATAGAAAACTATGAAGACTCTTTTGGGAGATCTGACTCTGATACCAAAAGAGAATAATTGGAATAAGACAAATATGTTAATTACAAAGAGAGAATACAAGAGTAAGTATTGGGATCAATGATTCACACTCTACAATGGAGTCCTCTTTTACAGGCATCAAGGAAATATGCTTTTACAGGATACATTATTACAATCGTATCACTTAGGAATATTACTTTACAACTCATTAAACATTACAATATATTATGGATGGCAAATATGTTTATTACAAAATATATTACAATATATTTTACAATATACTGTAATATATTGTAATGTTTAAAGATTGTTTATTAGCTAATGAATATGAATATAGATATATCAAAGAGAGAATATATTACAAAATTAGCTAATAAACATATGACTTATAATATATTTATTAGCTAATCTCTCATATATATGAGAAAATAGTTGGATATTTGTTTTATGTTTAAAAAGTAAGATATCAGGTATCCTATATGTTTATTTCAAGCATAAAGTATTCTCATCTAGGTGAGAAGTAATATATTGTAGCCTTTGGAGAAGCCATGAGAAGCCACTAGTACAACCATGGCCTATAAAGATGAATGTTTGATATAATATGCTTGGAATAATTGTCTTATTCCAAATCCCAATCCTTGATTATCATAAAAATTAAAACATACTACAAACGAAGATTAATTGCGTACTCAATTACATATCTTGGAAGATGCTTACCCTTAACTATCATAAAAATTAAGGATTAATTTCACCCCACCCCCTTATTAAATTGACATACTTCAATTCGCCCTCAAAAGTGTGAAAATGTCAATCTACCCACCAAAAACTGTTATTTTTAATAGCTAACTAACATTGATTGATTAAAATACCGAAATACCCCAACTTGTAACAGAGTAAGCTCTTAACAGTAGTGTATGAATTCAAAAGATAATAGTTGATTTGACATGTCTACAAAGAGTACATAGGGTACTTACAAAATAAATAATAAAATATGAAAAAGTTAGTTGCAAAAAGTAAAATGTCTTCATAGGCAAAAAATGTAATCATTATTCCTGATTTGAGCTTTAAAGTTGAATAAATTACAAAGATTGCCATTTCGTCAATTGGGCTTTGAAGTTGCAAAAATTACAAGTATTGCCATTATTGTTAATAGAATTTGGGCTTCGAAGTCAGATATTTATATTGCTTGCCATTGGCTTGGCAAGTTAAAACAATTGATTGTTGCAGAAACTGCAAAAATTCAAAATTCAAAATCGTATTTGGGAGGTTTGTGGCTTAAATCTAGCACCCAACACAGTTCAGTGGCCATAAAATTATTAACTCCATTAGAATATCAACAAAGCAAAGCCAAATAACAAGAATAATTTCATCATCCAAAGGTAGCTAGAGTGGTTATGCAAATGAAGATGAGGAGCTGCAGATCAATGGCAAAGTTATCAAGTTTAGAAGTAAATTTTGCACTGACTGTGGTGACCGAGTATCGATGAAAATCTCAAGTCTACTACAAATGCGAGAAGAAAACTTGTAATTTCTTCAAGTGGTGGGAACTAACTAAGCAATAGTACAAAATAATTGCTAAAGGAGTGAGATCGCTAGATGATGATTTGGAAGATAATTATAAGATGGTAGTTGAAAGGCACAAGGTTTTAGAGGTTGTTAACAAACTTGTTGCAAAATCAGATTCAATAATAAGACTACTGCAAATTATCCTTATAATGTTGACACTGTGTATTATGTATTTGTGGCAATTTTGTTAGAAATTATTAAGGTTTAACCATGCTAGAGACAAGTAAAGGTGGAAAACTAGCTCTAAAGAAGATGTGATATTATAAAAAAAATGTTCATGTATTGCATTTTGTAAGCTTAATCACAGTGTTTGTGATACAAAGAGAAACTAGAGTGTTGTAATTAATATTCAGCAGCCGCTAACTATATTATTTTTTCTGCTGCAATTACAATAACTCCAATATCCATACTAAATATTCTTTGTAACACCCTCAAAAAATTAGTCAAAATAATTACATGAACTTCACTAAGCTTTAATATAACTATTGTCTTCACACTTAACGCAAAAAATAAAACAAAATAATAAAATCAGCAACATCATTGTACAATAGTGAACAATAAAACATAGATCTGATGCTACCTCCACTTCATTTCAATTGAGTCTGATAGCCTCTGCAATATAAGTGTAAAGCCCAACAACACAGCAACAAATGAGTGGGCAAACATTTTACAGTACAATTAACAGCCTTTAAGAGAAAAATATATAGGTAATTCAGTGAGCTGAGATGCTTACTAACCACTTTAAAGCATTGTTTTTCCCTTACCCTTCAAGTCTCTTAATCTTGCAGATGCAGATTGAAGAGTAACTCTTGCAGATGTTGAACTTTCTCTAATGAGAATCATTCCTCCAAATGTCCTAGGTACTGGCTCAGCTCATTTGTATTGCCTGCTTACATTCTTGTTGTATTGCTTTTGGTTCTCCTAATTATTGAACCCATTGTTGTCCTAGGTACTGGCTCAACATTATTTGTTTTGCCTGCTTGCATTATTGCATTCCTTACAGCTCTTATAGTTGCTGAACCTATTGTTGCTTGACTCGATATTTGTGTTGATGTCACAGGTGAGGTATGAGCTGCTGTGCTTTTATGATTAATGAAAAAAATTAGATATTTAAATGGTCAGTATAAACTTCAATTCACCATTCCACAAGATTGATATATTACAAAATACCCGCAACTAAATTGACAAACATTAATATAACCCCCCACTAGAAGTCAACTTGAAAACTCAAAGTCAATTAATGAAAAACTCAACATTACAAACCTGATGTAGATTTACCAGGATGAGATGCACTTTTACAAGTACTACCATGAACTAATCCACCAAGCACAAAGGCACTTGCAGCAGGGGCAACGTTTTGTAAGTTCCCTCCAGCATGGTCTCCTACAACTGATGCACCTGAGCTTGAAGCTGCTACCAATGTCTTCCTATGTTTCTTTAAATATAAAGCAAAATTTAAGCAACATTTGCATTATCATTTGTTCACAAATGAAAATATATATTAGGTAGTTATACAAAATTGTAGAATGTTTTAACCACTGCCTTACCAACATGTTCCTTGTTTTCTTGTGTGCATTGGCTGGATCAGTAGGGCAACATCTTTTATTATGGCCAATAACTCCACAAAACTTGCAGCATACATTGAATCGTTTCTTATGAGCTGGTGGTTTATCAACCTCATTTCTTCTACATGTTTTGAGCATGCCAAGTGGTCTTTAAACCTTCAAGGCAAGATTTTCTCTACTTCTACATGTTGCCATTTAGATTTGTCAGGCAAAGGATGAATCATGCTTAAATAACATCTTAAATATGCCTCATTTGATTAACAAGGAGCAACGAACTTGTCATAAGTATCTCTTACATGAGCAATGCAAGGCATTGCATGGCCGTAACATACGCCACTAATTTGTCATAGTCCACAGTCATATGTATGCTCTTGTAAGTTGATAACTTATGACTTTGTAGTAGATATTGATACCTTACGTACTAGTGTAAGCCTAAGTTTCCTCATTTTCTTTAGTATCTGGTTCATTTTGTTGTTGATGAAGGAATGAACATCAATTTTCCATTATGAACAATTTATCTTTCTATCATTTATTGCTCTCATCATCCCTTTTCCTGATGTACTCCACCAAAGTGATTATGGGTGCATTCCTCATTTTACTAATCCATGCATTCCGACTCTTAGTTATATTATTTATGGTATGATCATATTTGATAAACTTATCAAATACATGGATTGACCAGTACTTGGGGTTCAATTTTCTTAGCCATTCAAAAGCAGTAGTATCAATATCTTGTATATCTTTCATTGTTGCAGTGAATATATCCTTATTTGATGCTCTAATAACCTTCTAATACTGATTCCTCAGCTTAACTTTAAGGATCTTTGCTTTCAGATTGGTAAAGACACGTAGTGCACAAAATTTGTTATATGATCCACCAAATTCTAAGTTTAATGCTGCAAGAACACCTTTATACTTGTTAGTCATGAATGTAAGTTGTCAGCCAAATACTCTTGTAAATACCCCAAAAACCAGGTCCAAGTTTGGACATTTTTAGACTTGCAAACACATATTGCAATTCAAAAAATACCTTGATTTGCATCAAGTGTTACAGCTGACAGTAAAACATCTTCAAAAGAGCCTTTTAAATGACAACTATCTAGCCTAATAAATAGTATACACCCCTCACCTTCAAAAGAGCCTTTTAATTAGCATTTCTAAATTTGTGTATGACAATAACCTTATTCTTGAATTTCATGTTGATTTTTGTGTTGTAAAGGACAAGAAGTAGAAAAAGACTCTGCTGCAAAGAAGAACTGAAAAAGGATTGTACCAGCTATCGATCTTAAGTGTTCAAGTCCCGGTCAATTCCAATAAAAATCCTAGTGTCTTATTTAAATCTTTGTGTCTAGTTTAAATTCAATAAGTTAACAAGAAGAACGTGTCTCTCTTGACAAGTCTAAGGAAAAAAATAACTCTTTTTCATAGAAGGATGGGATAAAAGAAGTTTCCTCATTTTGTAATAGTTTTCTGAGTATGAATAAAATTCAATTTCTTCCTTTTTGTGATGCATGTCAGCAAGGAAAAATTCATAACTTAAATTTCAAAAATTCATATTCTAGTGCTTTAGAACCTCTTGAGTTGTTACATCTTGACTTATAGGGATTTACACCTTTAACTTCAGGAAATAGTTTTAGATACTTTCTTAATATTGTAGATGATAATACGAGATTCACTTGGATTTTTCCACTTGTCACAAAATCCCAGACTTTTGAAGTTTTTAAAATTTTTAAGCGAAATGTTGAAAATCAATTTGGGAAACAAATACAAAATATTCAAACTAATTGGGGAGGTGAATTTCAAAATTTTACAAAATTTCTTTAAGAATGTGGAATCAATCATCGACTTTCCTGTCCACATACACATCATCAAAATGGTTGCGTAGAACGAAAACATAGACATATTGTCGAGACAGGTCTGACTTTGTTGGCACAAGCTCACATGCCACTCACTTTTTGGTGGGATGAAACTCTCGTCTTCTTGATCAACAGATTGCCAACTACTTTAAAGAATAAATCTCCTTATCAAGTATTATATAATAGAGTGCCTGATTATTCCTTTATTAAAATTTTCAAATCTCAGACCTTATAATATTCACAAGTTAAATTTTCGCACTGACAAATGTGTTTTCTTAGAATACAGTTCTTCAAGTGTCTTCATAAGTCAAGAAGGATTTATATAGCTCATCATGTTATTTTCAACGAAAATGATTTTCCTTTCTTAAGAGGTGAGTTCTTAGATAGTACAAAATTGTGTCCTACTATTAATCAAATCCCAGTTTCTCAACTTTTGCTTATAGGTTATGATGGTCCCATAGGTCAAGATAAGGACGTTTTTTTTAGTTCCTCAAGTAGTAGAGACCACTTCCAAGTCTATCCAATGCAACACAAATGGATCATCTCATACCATAGCCTCACAAGATGACAACACATTGTCACATGTAAATCATAATACAAACACGTTAGCCTCCTAAAATAATTCTAATTTGAACCCATCATCTTTTCCTTCAGATTCTCAAACCATTTTAAATGGCCAATCATTAGCTAGCCAAAGCACACAAAATATTCCCTTAAATGAAGCTGAACCCATAACCTCCACCAATATGTCTACATCTTCTTTACATGTTCTTCAACCACAACATCAACCACCTTCCCAGTCAACACATTCTATGGTCACTCGATCTAAATCTGGTATTTTTAAACCCAAACTATATTCCAGTGTGTTGTGTATTGAAACAAAAGAACCTTCTTCAGTGAGTGAAGCTTGTTGAGTGAGAATTGAAGAACAACCATAAAGGCTGAGTATGATGCATTGATTAGAAATAAAACATTGGAGTTAGTACTTACATTAGATCAAATGAAAATAGTGGGCAATAAATAGGTGTTTAAAGTAAAGTAAAGAGCATATGGTAGTGTTGAGAGGTTCAAAGCACGGTTAGGGGCGAAAAGGTATCCTCAAATACCGGGTCTAGATTTTAATGAAACTTTTAGTCTTGTTATAAAAACAGCCACTATCAGGATAATTCTTAGTATTGCAATTATGAAAAGTTGTGGGATTATGCAAGTTGATGTAAATAATGCATTTCTCAATGGTGAGTTGCTTAAAAATGTATTTATGGAGCAACCAGAAGGATTTGTTGATGCAGAAAAATCAGGTTATGTTTGTAAGTTAAAAAAGGTGTTATATGGACTTAACCAAGCACCAAGGGCTTGGTTTAAGAAACTGAGAACAACTTTAACAGAGTGAGGATTTCACAATTCTAAATCTGATACGTCCCTGTTCATTCTTCGACAAAAATCTGAAGTTTGTTTTGTTTTGGTGATGATATCTTAATCACAGGCAGCAGTGAAAGTCTTGTGAATAACGTTATCAATGACTTAAATACACGGTTTGCCCTGAAGATACTTGGTCCATTAAATTATTTTCTTGGTTTGGAAGTTCAACGAAAGAAAGATGGCTTGCACATTAGTCAAAAGAAGTATGTTTTTGACCTCCTAAAATGAACTGGAATGGAGTCTTGCAAGGATGCACCTACACCCATGAGTATTGAAATGAAATACACTAAGATGGTAAGTGATGTTTTCTCAGGTGTTTCTCTTTACAGGAGTGTTATAGGGGCACTACTATATGTCACCATTACATGTTCAGAGATTTCTTTTGCTGTACATAAACCAAGTCAATTCATGCAATGTCCGTTGAAGTCACATTGGGTAGCTTGCAAACAAATTTTGAGATATTTACATGGTACAAGTGATTATTGTTGAGTGTTAGAAAATGTATATTTATAAAGGAGAAAACCGTCATTTTACATTTCAAATCTTACTAACAACCCTTACTTTTATGTATTTAACCTTCTTGTGATTTAATTACATGTGTTTTATTTTAATTAAGTATTTTATGTATTTTAGGGGCATTATAGTCATTTCATAATAAAGGAGAGATCAGACGGCAAAACCGACATCACTTTTGAACTCAGGACGGTCGAAAACCTTAGGAGGAGTATAAAAGGAAAAATG